>JABJVR010008785.1:0-10371 GCA_025773905.1 Chitala chitala
GGGGGGGGCGGGGGCCGCCGCGCGCCCCCCCGCGGCCCCCCCCCCCGCGCCCCCCCCCCCCCCGCCCCCCCCCCCCCCCCCCCCGCCCCCCCGCCCCGGCCCCCCCCCCCCCGGGGGGGGGGAACAACCTTCCAACCTTCACACAATGGCAACAGTGATGCGAGCACAAACTGTCCTGATAGCACAGGTAGCACTTTAAATTTGAACAAACAAAATGAGATCCCAGGGCACATGATCCAGACTACACAATGCCATTCTACATACGTGGAGGAGAAATGCTAGTGGAGGGCGGGAGGAACATGCAGGAGTCTATTAGACGTCGCTTCTGTATATTCAGGATGTGAACAATCCAGTATTCATCAGACAAACGGGATGACAAAGAGCTTTAATGGCTTCTGCAACAAACACAGTTTTCAGGGAGATCTGACAGTCCCATTGAGTACAAACTACAAAACCTGTACGAAGAGGATGATTGTGCTGTCAGTTCAGAGGAGAAGGAGGAAGGATTATCAACCTAGGGTGTGAACAGCGCAATACAGTTATTTACTGTTACACCCTACGACTGTTCACATATGGTCCCACATGGAAGGAAACATGACAGTGCTGAAACAACATGAAGTCAGGTCTGTATGCTAGTGCTGCAAAGAGCAGGTGACATGTCCCGAGCACTATAGGATTATATGGTTCAAACTGCTGCTGGTACAAGTACTCTATACCATGATGAATAGAAGAAACAGACAGGGCCCTAAAATGCTCTGTAGGTCAAGGTCAATTCATTTATACAGTACCTTCAAACACCACTCCATTGTCCAAAGTTCTTTACAGACAAAAGACTTACAGACACGTTATAAAAAACATGAATCAACAAAATTATATCATTAAAAATATCATTAAAATGAGAAATAATAGACAAGTCAAAAATTCAAAACTAAGCTAGACAGGTCTACAGGACAAAGGCTCAAATCGCTATGACCGTAAAGACAGCAACACAATCTCAATATACTATATCACTAAAAGCCTGAGAAAATAATGCCTTCAAATAAGTCTTAAACAAAGACAAGGTAGAGGCTTGTCTAATGTAGGAGGGAAACTCATTCTAGAATTATACTGCTAGAAAGCCTGACGCTGCTTCTCAAAGGCGTTCACTGGCGTTCAGTGTATATTCAAGGTACTGAGCCCCCTGAGCGTTACAGAACCCCCTTCTCTGTTAGGAGTGCTGCTGTAACCTATCCTGAGTACTGCCACACTACTGAAATAAATGCTGTCATTGGAAGATCACAGCCCTCACACCTGTTGTCTCATAGGACTGGTTAAAGTGGTGTAATTACAGCACCCTTATTCCTGCAAAAAAACAGAAGCTCAACATTTAGTTGGTACCTCAGTGTGGTCCGGCTGTCCATTGGAGAAGACAAATCATCAGCATTCAGAAATGTTTGTTTACATACAATATCTTGTCACTATCGCGCAAGCAAAATTAGTCACTTGGAACAAATAAAAACTTAATGTGTAAAACATGTTGAATCACTGCAGGGGGGAGAATGGCCTCAGTTCTGTCCAAGCCACATTATAATCGGGCTAATTCCTCATGGCTAATCCGCATCTATCAAGTGACAGCAGAAAACGTTCGCATTGCAGTACAGCAAATGGCTCCTGTTTATACTAAACATATACTGCATCACAAGGTTAAGTCCATTAACTGAATATGGAAACACAGACCCTAAATGCACATGCTGTAGGATGTTTAACAATGTGATGCAAGACCATCACTGTGTTACTGCCTGCATTATAATGTGTCAAACTTACATGCAAGTGTGGCATTCAGTCAACTGTACAGCAAAAAAGAAATAGCATTTAAAATTTTTATCATCAATTTTCATCCTTTTGCTATGTTTGTATTTTAAGGAGTTTTCACCTTAATCTGACATTCACTCCAAAACAGGAAAATTGCTAGGGGTGCAACGGATCACAAACCACATGCTTTGGACAGTATTATGGTTTCTGAGTCATGGAATCATTTTTTGGACCAGGAAAAATAAAAATGGGAGGGAGACAAAAATAATTATGCTTTCCACTCATTACTACAACATGTGCAAAACAACTGAATAAAGGTATAAAGGTCACTTTCCATTAACAATACTAAACTGTACTTTAACACCTAAGGTAAAGGAGATATGCAAACCATAAATCCAGTAAAAAGACCATCTAACTAGTTAAAATATAAAACTGTAAAATACCTAATTAAAACAGTAAAAGAATACTTAATTTGCATTTAAAATATTAGCAAATACGATATTTTGGCAATAGGTATGGCAACATTTTGACTCTCAAAATGAAACAAATTAAATATATTTCAGTACCCAAATTAAAATAAACATACAGAATGGATAACATTTGCATTCTGAATTTATGCCGATCAAAGCACCTTCTTGAATTTCCTTCCTGATGCAACAAGATTAAAGATATGGTTAAAAGATGAATAAACTGACTGGTTTGACATCTTAACACCAGCCACAACCTATGCTGATCCAGGAACACTTTGTCACTTTGCAAAATCAAGACATGCATCTTTTCACAGAGACTCTGTATTGATATTTAGAGAATTATTACTTTAAAATGTAATAAGGGCAGTAAAACTGCATTTCACACTGTGATGGTAAAACTTTGCAAATTAATTTGCGGTTCACTTGCGTGCTGAACCATGGGGGGGGGGTCCATACAATCACAGATCACCTACGGTCCGTTACACCACTAATAACTACCCATCAGCGTTAATCTGAAAAAAATTCTAATAAATAAACACCAAAAACAACCATACCATTACAAAGGAGAACCAGGCACAAATAAAAACTTTTTAGGGGGAAAAGACCGGCAATTTTTAATGCTGTTTGTCATTCCCTCCTTAAAAAAAAACATGAACTGCATATATAAACATGAAAACTGCTAAGTAAATCTAAATGGTGCAGAGCAAATACTGTGTTAAATAATTCCAACAACTTTTCTACAGTGATCGTGCTAAGTTTTAACAGTAGTGTAATTTTAAAGGCGTGTCATACAATGCAACAATGACAGCACAAAACAGTCAACTGATACAACTAGGTAATTTGTAAGATCATTCTCATGGTAACAAGGCCAAATGCACAAGCACATCTGTTTGAGTGAGACTAAAAAAATGTTGTGTTATTGTAATCCTTGACTATGGAGATGCAAAAGGGACAGGGTAGCGGGGATGCTGAAACTCTACAGCTCTGTTTCTCTTCTTTACAGCATGGCACCTTCCAGCACAGCTCTCTCACTTGTATGCTTATTTTTCGGCAATGAACTCTGCGTGAACTCTGCTTAAAGACCTCATGGCTTGAATGGCTTTGCACACAGAACATGCTCGGCCACAGTCCTGCGCACACGCGCTTTCGATCCCAGCGGCAACTTACCTTCGGGTCGGTACTGAGCCACGATGGTCACCGTCTGCCCGGCATTCTTGAGCGCCGCGGCCGCCTGCTCATGAGTGGCACCGCGGAGGTCCACCCCGTTCACCTGTGCAGAGACAAGGGCCCCTCTGGGTCAGTGCACCTGTACTGAGTCTGAACAATGTTGTTAGCAAGGCCTGGAAGTAGAACCTGTGCCAGACGTACACTCAGTGCCAATCACAGCTGCCACTGTGTTTAACGCTGCTTGCTGTTAACGTTTCAGTGTGCTTTCAGCACCTGGAACAATGTGTCCAAGCATGCACTCTATAGAACTGTCCAGCTGAACAACTGCAAGAGAACATTTATCTTGCTGCAACAGAAGCTGAATGATCACACTTGGACTGAAGTGAGTTCATTTAGGAAATACGCCATAAAAAAGAATAAGCATAAAAAGACATTAAAAAAATGACAACGGACACGTGGATGGATGTGACAACAGGTGCACACTCCAGTTCATACCTTCCGACTTGTACAGGGAACAGCTTACACTGAAAAGACTGGGGAAAAAAGGTTCTGAGTGCTTCACCTGCAAGCTTTCAGTTTAGCCTATGAATTGGTACAGCAAATCCTTTCAGTCAGTAAACTGATTTACATTAACAAATCACAAAATAAATTAATATGGGACTTAAGCAGCAACTATGACCAGTGGCCATATACTGAAGAAGACTAAAGTATTATGTTTCTGAAGTAAGAGAACACTGAACAATCAACACATTTGCAAACTAGAAACACCCGCACTGAATTATTGCTTGCACTAATTAACGCCACCATATCATTAAATAAAATTATGCATAAGCCTACATGTAACAAAATAGCATGTCAGCAGGACACTAGTTAACCTCAATTAACGAACATCACCTTTTTATTGAACAGGTGAGTCATGTTGCCTGCAGTGTTACTTGTTAAGCTATAGTGAGAACAGAGCAGGGTCGGTACAGCGTAACGGCTCTTACTGAAATAATGCGGTCACCCTTCCTCAGCTCCCCACACAGGTCGGCCGGCCCTCCAGCCAGGATGAAAGAGATGAAGATGCCCTCTCCATCTTCGCCTCCTACGATGTTGAAGCCCAGTCCAGTTGAACCTCGGATAAGCACCACTTTTCTAGGCTCCCTGAAAAGACAGCCATGATACTGAGCACACTAGCTACCTTAACTGTGAATGGGTTGTCCTTTTGTGTCGGATGTAGCAAAAACAGTCAAACGTAAAGACTGATTCACACTTTGTAAATATTGTAAAAGTGCCGTATTATTATAAATTACCTTCAAAAGCTTTGGAGATAGCCAAAAATTTTATAGAGAACCATATTCCTGAACTGAATAAGCGTTATAGAGAATGGATGGATAGGTATTCCCAGTTTTTACTTTTTATGGGCACGTCATACAAGTATTTTGCACATTGTAACCACTCCCTCTAGTGGAGATAAGTGAAATAGCTGTTCTTCAGATAGGTCCCTCAGGCAGTAGTAAGCAGTTTCTGAGCTCAGCCACCAGACTTGTATCAGTTTCTGCTCTAATCAATGACTTTATGTCAGACTGCCATCGTGTGACATAATAAACATGCTGCTTTAAATCAGTTTAAAATTCTTCTATTTAAAAAAGCAATGTCCAAAATTCGTGTAATTTTTTTGTATCATGTGCACGTTAGGACTGCCAAGAAAATATGCATGTAAAAGAACACACATTTCAGTGGCACAAACACTAGAAACCAATGACTCAATGGCAGCTTAGCTGTGGACAGCCAATCAGGTACTGCCCAGTCTCAAGCTAACTGGGTCACATTAACTCCAGGGCAACGGGCTTTGTTATAATCAGTGAATAACATGGTCCAGGTTTTAACCATGTTTTAGACCACACATTTAAAGCTCTACCAGAGGGTAGTAAATGTCAGTCTACAAAAAATGTGACAATTTGGCAATTACAAGACTGAGAATAAATTACAGTATTTCCCATTTGCATTAACAGCAGCTGCATAGTAGCCTTTGATCTTCTGGTTCTGAAAGATTAAGTAAACGTCGTATATCCTGGATTTGGATAATTTGCAACGGGTGACGTCCTGGATACAGCGGCAGTAATTTTCTCATTGGACCCCAGAGGGCGACAAAGGGCTGCATTTGTACTGAGTATATTTTAAATATGCATTACAGTCACAAATCTCTAGTGTTCAACATGTATTGAAGCAATTCAGGTTAAACATCCTGCTTAGCTGCTAGCAACAAATAAGTAAAACAACGGACAAGGAAGACTAACACAAAAAAAAACACACACACAAAATTTGCAATATTTATCAAACGTATTATTTAAAATACAACCTCTTCAACTGGCCAGTGCACTTTTCCCTACCAGTTTCCACACTTGCTGCTCAGCCATGACCTCACACACACTAACAAAATAAAGGAGATGCATCCGCAGCGTCGCCCTCACTTTTACAAACAGATACACGGTGTTAAACCATTGCACATCTACAGTGGGCACTTTCAAAAGGATGGACTGTCTCAGGAAGGGATGTGTTAAATGGCACAGCGCCACCCTCTGACGTGACAGGAAACCGTGCATTAAAAGCTCGCTTCAGCATGTTTGTGCCGCCGTGCTGCACTCGCAGTCCGCTCCAGTTTCAGACGTCACGCTTCCTTGCTAGGCTGCGGCCATCTGCCCTCTGCTTTACAACCTTGCTAATGCTGTACGCGGCTCCACGTTTCACAGCCTGCTCTTACAATAAATACATGAAAAATAAATAAATAAAACAAAATCTGTTAAATACGGCGAACGGACAGGGTGGAACGCCAACAGTTAGCCAACAAAAGGACTAAGCGCGGCAAATCGCATTGCCTGGCCCCCGTCTCAGCCTTGCTTGCCTCCGTCCGCGTCGCCTCCCAAATTGGCTTGTCATGACACAGGCCGGGCGAAAGGAGATTTTCAGTTCAATTCAATTCAATTTTCGGTCTCTGGCAGTTCCCACGTCAGGGGAGGCAGGCCTGTGTCGGTGCTCAATTAAAATGGAAGGGGAGTAGAGAGATCCATTTCAGAAGATTAGCCAGAACGCCGGCGCTGCATGCTAAACAAGGACTCCCCAGTGTCGTGGCTCTGCCACTGCAAGTCTGCAAGTCCATTAAGTTGTGACAAATGACATTTACGCCTCTGTATTTCTTTCATATTCCATCGACCTAGGTTGGGACCCAGACTGGATTAATTGACAAATAAATCTGAAGTACTGTGCCTTTACTGTGGAACGGTACAATGATAAAATGCTGACATCGAGCAAGGTGCACCGACTCTCATAAGCTGCCTGTACAAGCACCACAGATACCCATCAAGCTAGGTGTAGAGGGACAAGTGGGGACAATTAACACATGCAATTAGCAAGGCCATAATTACAATGCACTTCTATTGCACTGAATGTCCAACTGAAAAAAACTGAAGTAGGCTTAACTGAACTTTAACCCCAACTGGCATAATAACTTCATGTAATTGAATATAGACTTAAATGAATAGAATTTTATTGTCCACATTGTGGAAAATGTTCCAGTGTTTAGCAGCAAATAAGACATTAAACGCAAGACAATGCAGCAGACTTTAAAACAAGGCATTGGCTTTACAGGATGGATTTCAAACATTACTAAAATATATATATATATATATATATATATATACTTTTAAATGGTGTTTACTTTGGTACTACTTTAATTGTATAAATTATATTGTATTTATTTACACTAGGTTCTTATGATACAACTGCACCGTTAAATGGTATGACTGCACCCTAATTTGTGTGAATGCAAATGAGTTCCACGACTACATCTCAGAACGCTAAAGAACAGCAATGTTCCAGTCAAGACTTGGTTTGTTTTCTGTCAGTACTGATCATTGGTCCCATATTATTAGAATTAGCCAACTACTACACTCCTTTCCTTTTTTCAAAATCATTCAAAATTAGTGTCTATCATAGTTTATACAAGTAATGCTAACAATGTAAATGTTGTATAAATCAACCTCCACTTGTGGCATTGTGTAATTTTTAAATTATGTCTCTGAGTGTGTGTGTGCATGAGCGTGATTTTGTTTCAAATTGACGTTCTTATAACAAAACATTTAAAAAACCCAAGCTTGTTTTGTAGATGAAAACAAGTTAGCTAACTGTCTAGCTCTACACTGTTATTCAAACAGAGGGCAGTGTAAACACATTTTGTACACATGCGGTTATAAAATTTAATTGTAACAAAATCAAAAAAAAAATTCTATTGGGACATCACCAACTGAGACTTTTGGTGTGAAAACTGGCCGGTTTCTATGCTGCTATGGTAGTATGTTGGTGCGTTAACATGGGCATTACCCGACGTAGTGGACATGAAGTGAAGAGCACAGTGCGCACACTTCTTTAAGTGCTCACTTTGTAATATGATGAGGGCAAAAGTATGAAATAACGTTTTGGAGAAGAGTTCCCTGGTAAAGATGTATTCTTATTAGAGGTAAACAATGTTTAAAAATAATCATGTGTTTTTATGAGCCTTAAAATGTCACATGCACGTTTGCCTCTTTCAGCGAGGCAGACGGAGCGCTGTCCCACCTCGTGATCTCCTCATCTCCCAGTAAACTCTTTGGGACAGGGGAGTAGCGTCCTGAGGTCGTGGACACCAGCGGTTGGCTCAGATAGCTTGGAGATGTGACATGGTTCTCCAAATGTTGGGAATAAGCTGTAAGAAAAAATGTTTAAAGTTACTTATACAGACAGACACAGAAATACACACGGTGAAGTTAAACTTCCTTACATATAGTATGAAAAAACCGACTGGCCGATTCTGAGAAACATCTTTTTCAAACAAACTACATTTCACAAACAGCCTAGTCATTATGACATAAATGGCAGCTCATTTGTAATGGAAAGCAACCTGACCAAGATCAGCATATCAAGAACAAGAACAAGAACAATAACAATAACAAAGGGGACATTTTGTTTTACAGGGATCAAGCGCTTAATTGGTTTTTCAGTGTTTAGCCCAGGAAGGTGTGGCGTCACGAACGCTCAGCGAAATGACGTTACATTGGTTACTTTGGGTCAGATAAGCTCACAGTAATTGCATGGCCATCATTACACATATTGCTTCCTTCCTGGGCTACTCTGCGTTATTGCTGGATGGGTGGATTAGCTGGCAGGGAGAGTCAGCCACGTGACCTGATTCATGATTGAATTTGCCTTTGTCCTTCAAAGCCTTTAAACCCCTGATCCATCGCAATGTACAGCATTTAGTCAGCTTCTGAAATGGCACCGAAGTGTTAAATTATAGCACGAGCCTGCCTTTTTTTTTTTTTTTTTAGGACAAAGCAAACTGATTGGACACGGCATTTGCTGGAATGAAACAGCTTCCGGCCGTTTTGTCTGTGTGGATCACAGTTTGTTTGAGGTGCGATCCAGCACTCTCCTTCACTGTGCGGACACCATGCTCCCTTGTTGTTAGAAGGGTGACAAATTTCAGCCTCAGGCAGCTGCTGGAGGGGGTCCACTGCAAATTTACACTGACACCTCCAACCAAAAACAACACTACCACATACAAAAACTGACTTCTGTAAACTCAAGATACATGCCAGTCTTTAAAAATGACCATTAGGTGCAAAAACACCAGCATACTGCATCTTTAAGAAAGCATACTGCCCACAAATAGCTTGCAGTGAAGCAGTTTAAATGATGAGTGACTGTGAATGAAAGAGTAAATTAACGCTTGCAGCGCACACACAGTTAACCAGGCCATCTTCAGGAGCACAAAAGTAAAAATCAGGCTGCAAGAGCATTTAGCTAATTTTCAGAACTTGGTATTTAGCCAATACTGTTGATTACCTGTTGCCTGGAGATGCAGTGTGCCACATGTGACTGACAATAAATTTCCCATGGTCAACATAGGCAGCAGTCTTAGGCTAGAAAGCATGACTCGCCAAAGCTAGTGCATAGTAAGAGTGATGCATGAGGGCTTAGGTCATACATGAGTGGCAAACATTTAGCATTTCATGGCAAAATCAGCTAGCTGCCATGCTAATCGATAAGGAACTCCATTGTCATGTTGACAGAGCTCCACACTGGCTTCCCTAAAATCTAATACGGGTCAGGGACAAACTTGATTTAAGCACCCTATTTACTCTAAACCTGTGGCAAGGAAGCTTCCCTGGATTGCAGAGCAGACTCTCTCTACATAGTTGTACACTTTGTCCATTGACTCAGCTGACAATCTGCCGAACACAATCACACAAGTTAACTGGATACCACGAGGCACTTCAGTAAAATAACATGGAAAACACATGGCTTGTTTTCCCATTGTTTGAATGGGAAAAGGACTGCTATGTCCAAAAAACTATGAAATGCAATTTAAACAAGATACGTGTGGTATATATCAAGTGACCAGTTGCAGTTTGAGGTCCCCAACAGAAACACTTCCTGCTTTGCTTATCACCAGAAAAGTGACAGCTTTGGTCTGTGCCAAACACATTTCCCAGCATAAGTGGGGCATTAAAATGCTCTTTACTGCGCAATTATCAGCGGACAAATCCAAATAGTGACGAGGACGGCACTAAAGAGGGAGAGACAGGGTGGCATGGAGACAGATGGCCACCGTAATGATGCTGATAGGCAGGAGGAGCAGAGGGGTGGCAGCAAGCCATAAGGAGTGTGCAGTGAGGAACAAACCATGAGGAGCAGAGGGGTGACAGTGAGCTGAGAGAAGTGAGCTATGAAGAGTGAACCATGAGGAGTAGAGGGGTGACAGTGAGCTGAGAGAAGCGAGCAGTGAGGAGCGAACCATGAGGAGTAGAGGGGTGACAGTGAGCTGAGAGAAGCGAGCAGTGAGGAGCGAACCATGAGGAGTAGAGGGGTGACAGTGAGCTGAGAGAAGCGAGCAGTGAGGAGCGAACCATGAGGAGTAGAGGGG
>JABJVR010008786.1:0-10370 GCA_025773905.1 Chitala chitala
CCCCCCCCTACCTCCCCTCCTGCACCTCATCTAAAAATCCCATTTGTAATAAATTAATCCCGCAATAATTATCTACCTATCCCTCTCTCCATGCTGCACCCTTCACCCCCCCCCCCCCCCCCCCACAGGTCCAATCAGAAAGCCCAAGTACGTGGAAAGCCCCCGTGTTCCCGGAGACGCTGGCACTGGCGTGCTGAGGAAGGCAGCCCACGGCGCTGGATCTCCCCAGAATGGTGAGTGTTGTCTCTCCAGAGAGTGGGGTGCGGGTGTTTGTAGTCGGGTGGAAGGACAGGTGTGTGTGGGGGGGTAAAGAAGAGGGATCGGTGGCTGTCTGCAGGTTACTTCTAAACTCTCAGGACTTCTCCTCCCTAATCAGTTTATACCTGTGGCCTTGCTTTAGAAGTTCTGACACTCATCCAGGAGACCCGCGCTCAGTAGCTGTGTGTGCGTGTGTGTGTGCGCACCCTGCGCGCTGGGACCTTCACACTGCACCATGACCATGGGCTTGCCTTTTCTTATTGCTCTGGCGTATGTGCGTGTGCTTGTCAGCAACTTTCTTTGCACGCTTTTCTGTGTGTTCAGACTTTTTTTTTATGACGGGGGAATAGGAGCCAAGCAGGATTATGAGGCTGCTGACACGCGGAGTTTGTTGTTTATTTCAAGGTTCAAATGCTTGAGCAGAAACCTTTTGGCTAGCAGTGGAAGGAATATGCGCTTTCAGCACATGAGTCGGGTAGAAGAAAAACTCCTGTCAGAACAAACTGACGGGGTCCGACAGCTGTATGTGGTAAATCACGCTGCCCGCCGCCGTCCTATGGCTGCGTTGGAATCCCAGACGGAGGCGGAGCTAAACGGTACACAGCAGATCAACACAAAGCACATTAGCTTGTTATCTGCCGGCTGAGTGATGGGTAAAAATGGCTGCTTGTTTTACGCTTGGAATTCATCTTGGCGCAGTGCTGCCTGTAGCTTGTCTGCGTTGCTATAGTTGGAAAGGGATGGTCTGAGGTGCATGGGAGGAGTGTTTTCTGGGTAGCGGCGGGGGCACTAAAATGCCACAGTATCTGCCCGTAGAGAAGGAATCTGTGCTGCAGCGCGGTGCCGTCCTGGCAGCGGAACGTGAGCCGGGCCGAGCCGGGCCAATCAGGGCAACGCCTGCGGAGTGTTTAGGGTGGGTGGTCCCTGTGGCAGGGCTGTCTGTTATGCAGCTTCTCACACTCATGCCAGGCACAGTGGCTGCAACGGTGGCTCGACTTCAGAGAATCCCATGGCACCAGGCGTATTTAAAACGGAAGGGGCCCGTGTCCAAAAGGGTGACACTGAAAATGAAAACCAGTCTCACCCCCTCACTGATGGGAACTATGCTCTACATAGTTTTATCCAAAGGTGCCACATTGCATACATAAAGATATTTTTATTGACAACAGTGTTAGGTGCGTTTTTGTAAATTAATCTTAGTCCTGAACTGGCAACTCATTTTAAGGATAGCGAGGGAGCTGACTGTGTTTAAGAGGGGGAAAAAATGTGTGTGTAAATGTGTGTATGTGTGAGTGAGATTGAGTGTAAACACGGTGGCGTCGTCCTGCTTTGACCAGGCTTTAGCCCCAAACAAAGAATGAAAATAATACCTTGTAGAATAAGTGGGCTGGATGCTTGCGGACGGCTTGACCTAAACACTGTTGCATCACAGGCGGTAGAGCTGGATCCGTCTGACCGCTGGGCCTCTCAGGCCAGAGAGCAGACAAAGAGGGTCACGCATGGCTGGATGTTGAAAGCCCAGCGTTCCTAGAAATTTGGGGTGCCTGTTAAACATCCCGCCAGGGGTTCCGTTAACACGTACAGCATGGTCTGCAGGTGTCTAATCCGCCACCTCATCTTCCGCTTTTGGCGTTAGAGGAGAGTTTTGGGTATAGTGGCCCAGCTCGTCCTTGACCGAGCTTTTGATGTTTTGATAACTGCAGAAATGACAAGCAATTAGTCACCTTGTGAAAAACACTTGTAGATTGTTTTAATAGGTCTGTGTTGGCCTGCGGCACTAGAGGTCCCCTGTGAAATCAGAGCAGTGTGAAAGTGTTGGAATAAAAGTCTCGACTCCCCAGGGCTCATCCTGCTCTGTTCAAACTGCAGTATACATGCCACTTTTATTGTCTATTTCTCTGGATTGTGTGTGTGTTTTCTTCTTATTCAGAATACACCAATCACTTCAGTTTGGTTTTATGTACTCTATAAAATGGCACATTGAGAATGTATTTTGCTATTATTTCTTTTTCTCTATTTAATATTTTTAGTATCTGAAAGGAGGTGTTTGAAACTCAGTAAAGCAAGCTGTGGACTGACTAGCACCGAGGGTTTCGTCTTGCTTAGCCAACCACACGCTGTGCTTGGTCACGTGACCTGCAGGGGATCGTGCTGGGGTGTATCTGTAAGAAGGACCACATCTCTTAGGAATGTTCACACTTTGCAGCTGGCACCCCTCCCCTATGTGGAAGCCATACTGACACCAACACAGTACAATCTACGGTTGTATTTTACCAAACGTGTATTTTTTATTTTTTTTTTTTATCTTTGTTTTGAAATAAATCCTTTTAGATGTCAATGCAGTGGAATATGTAATAAGTTCAAATTACTGGGTGGACTGAGAGTCATAAACATGATTTGATGCAGGGATAAACTGGGACAAAAATAATTCCTGGATTTTGACTCGGACGAGTCACCGCCAGCCGTCATGTCCAAAGTCAGCAGTCCCAGGCTGCAGTGCTGCTGATGCAAGAGAGCATAACAGACGTCATGCTGCTTCATACCGTATCGCAGCAATTACACGCTGCCAGGTCCGCTCTACACTCATGATAAATGTATGTAAATTCTTTAGTTCTGTAGGCGTGGCCCACAGAATCACAAACCAGTCTCATTCCAGTGCTGCAGACAGGCAGTCCATTGTTGGTTTAATGGGATTTGCCTGTCTGTACTTGGCTAATTTATCCCCGGTGGTGAAATTGAAAAGTTCTCCAATAATATCGAGGCATAAAGGGTTACTTTCATGCCCTCGCAGAATCTCTTGCACTGTTTGTCGAAGCATGAAGTTTGTGGACAAAGGAACTTGGTGGCACTCCTGCTTCCGGTATTGGTTTATGGTTTAAGGAGGTCTGTATCGTGATGTGTGAAATGGTGACCTGGGGGAGCGCAGTCGTTTCCCGCCCTCGATTTTTGCAGCGGGGCTGTGTGCTGTGCACGAGCGTGAGATCTGAGCACATTCAGTGTGCTTGATGAATGACTGGCAGCTGGGCAAGCCAGTTGCTCCAGCTGGCGTTGCCGGGCTGTAAGCGTTCCGGGGTTGCCGTGCCAACCGCCCTATGAGCAGCGGTGACTCCTAATCCTTCACATTCGCCCTAATTTCATTCACAGCCCGGTACCCCACTGCGTCAAGGAATCCACTGTGGCTTCACTGCCTTTTTATTTTTCAGTGTCAGCACCTCATTTCTTAGTTATGGGATGTGACTTTATTGCACATTTCAGCTGCTGGACTTGGCTGAATAACCTCCTGAATTGTAATGGATAGTCACCCCGGCTGTTCATAAACTTTGAGCCTGCAGGTGGTGGACTACTAGTATCCTGGTCTGCGTGGGGGCCAGCAGGAAGTCTCCCATAGAATGGGCTGTTCTCCAGTGAGGAAGTGGAATTGTGGGAATTATTAGCTACAGTGGGGTGTACTCCTCCTCTGTGCATGCGTGTGTGATCCATATTTGTTTTGACTAATCAAGATGGTAGCAGATGAGGTCTGCTTCAGTTGTGCGTATAAGTCATTATTTTGACATGGCAGTGTCTGTAATGACATTTTTCTCCACACTGTGGAGTTTTTTGTTCCTCTCTTCCGTTGTTGTCTGGCTTCATTTGTTTATATTAATTCGTATAGTTTCTTCTTCAATATCTACAATTTCTTGTGTAAAGCGCTTTGAGGCACATTGCGAAAGGCGCTATATAAACATAAATTGAATTGAATTAACTGGCAGAAGAATTTTTTAATGGACTTTGCTTGTGTATTAGACTTTAGGAGTACATGACTCTTCACAAGGGTGGACCTCCATCGTACAAAAAGAGTCGCATCATTTTCTTACTTTTGCTTCTCATCAGGCAGAAACAATCCAACATTTGCATCAGGCAGAAGTAGTCGAGCATGCTAAAGCAATTTGTCAGTCAAAAAGCAAGGATAAAATAAGAAATGAATGCAGATGTGGATGAAAATAAACGCTGAGATGTTGCATTATCTTGTCAAGACAAAGCCACAAAGATCGTGTGCCATAATCAAAGCTAAAGGTGGTCCAACAAAATATTAGTGTGCGACTTTTATTATGGCCAAGCAGGGTATATAATGTTGACGTTGGTTACTTTCTGCAGAATGTACAGCATTTATCGAACAAACCATCTGCCCCATTCTGAGCCACATTTTCTGGCTGCCATAATGCAGTTGACAGCACAAAAGGATGGACATTAACTGTCATTAAAGTAGTCTATTCTGCATAGGTATACAAAATTTTTAATAGTGGAACTTTGCAAGAGAATCCAGTTTGCAGCTGAATTTTAAAATTTTGCCCTATAAGGAGTAAGCCTGTTTTGAGGTTAAAGGCAGTTTTCCAAGAGTCTGTTTGACAGTAAAGATGAACGAGATCTATTTTAGGGATTGAGCATTAATATCCATATTAGTTGTCTCAGCTGACTTTGGCCTGTCCTTTAACCGTGATTTTAAGAAACAGTGCCTTTTTTCCAGAAAGGGTATGTGTGTGTCATTCTGTGTTCTGTGATCGCTCCTCATCATTCTCTCAGCATGGCCCTCAGATGTACAGTAGACCATAACAGATGGAGGCATGATTTTTTTTTTCCCCTCACTGTGAAATTTAGTTCATGCACACAACTCGGATAAGAGTGCCTCCGTCTTCAGAAATACGAAGGAAAACATTTGCCTGTGCGTTGTGTACTGTCTATTGTATTTATGTTCGGGTTTTTAAAATTGAAAGTGCATCATGAAAAGGTAATGGAGATTCTCAGCTTTAAGGCTCATGTTTTATCTGTAGAAATTAAAATTTGAAAATGTTACAGCAATTAAACTTGCGGTGGCTGACAGCTCCAGATGTTTAAATGTAATTAAAATAACTGACATTGAACCCATCCTTCATTAAGAACATGGGTCAGTGAAATGAGGTGTGCTTCGGTATGCGGCTCTCTCGTCTCCTGGGAGAGGCTTGGCCTGCCTCCTGTCCCCAGCATCACTGCCTTTAGCTCGGTCACAGACTGTATCCTGCTTGACCTGCTCTGAGATGTCGTGTACATGATTGAGGTTCTCATATCGGCTCTTAGTGGTGCGTATGGGAGAGATGCACGTCGCCTCAGTTGTTCCCTCCTCCCTAATAACCTGCCAGAAATGGTTGGGGGGGTGGTTTGTGTTCATCAGGTGTTTTATTAAGTAAGCTCAGCTATTTATCAGTGTGAGTGTAGCTGCTAATGAGGCTGTCTGTGTTGGGGTTTGTGGCAAGCGACAGGCCCTGAGACCTGTATTCTGTATTGGCTGTGTTGCCAGATGACCCCCACCACCAAAAAGTCCTTCTTGGTATCAATGCCTCACTTGACTAAGTAGTTCTCTCTCTGTCTGTCTGTCTGTCTGTCTGTCTGTCTGTCTCTGGTTGTCTGTATCTCTCTTCCTGCGTCTCCGTCTCTCTCTCTCTCACTGGAGACAAGCGAACATGTTAAGAGCTGTACACAGAGCCTCAGGGCTGAACATGCTCAGGTACGGCTCTGCTGTTCTTCCTGTGTCGGTGCTGAGTCCTTTGTCCGGCCCTGTCTGAGTCTTCCAACTTCCTGTTTGTTAACATTTTCATTTTTATAGGGCTTGGGGGCCCCTTTGGGGAGGGGGGGGGGTCACCTCTTATTTAGATTACCATCACAACTGCACTGCTCTGATTGCAGTTAATTATGTGTCACTGGAGACCATTATTGTAGCAGTCATTTTCAGAGAAGCACCTTCATCCCCTGTAAACTCTTCAGCCTGCTTTTGTGCACCTGCTCTTGACAAACAGAGGCTGCGTTCCTCATAAACACGTGAAAACGTGCCGTGGTACACGTTTGGTGCCAGTCCTCTGGTCGCATGACTACAGCAAGGGGAAGAGGAAGGCTGTCACAGTAGTATCTCTGGGTATTCGTAGCTTACTGTCCTTGGCCGCTGTTTTGGTTCTTTCCCGATGCCTGCTGACGTTAACGTCCCTCTTTAGTGTTGTTCGGCTGCCACCCACCCAAGGAGAAGAGTCGGGCATAAGCACAGCCAAGATGAGGATGTGGGGCACCTGTCAGGGCAGCCTGGCGAACGCTTGTTTCCTAGCACCTTTTAGAATCAGCCTGGCTTCTGTTCCACTGCTCTACACAGACACCATGAGCAGTCCTCTAGCCCAGGCCTGAGAATCTGCCCTTTATTTTGCCAGCAGAATGGATTCTTACAAGGAAAAGATAACGCGGCCTCAAAGCAGCTGACACAGGGTACCAAGAGGCGCAGAACAAAGTACTGAACGCAGATTGCTAAAGCAGGGAAAAGGCCTCAAGAGTAAAGGCTCATTCAAGGTACGAGAAGTGCTGATATGAATTAAAGGGTTGTGAGACCGTTAGCATGCACCGTTAGCACCCGTCTCTTCACCCTGGTACAGCGGTGCCCTTCAGACTGTCTCGGCAGCATCATTTGTATTCGCAATGTGGCTCTCAGACCTCGGTTCTGTTCGCTGCGTATTGTTCACCAGCCTGTTGTTAAAAATGATGGAAATGAACCTCAGAGGGTTTCTGCTTTGGCTGAACACCGGTCATAGTATTCCCCAAACCCCCCCATTCATCATCGCTGCGCAAACTGATTTTTAAATGCCGTTTTTCCCAAATGCGTTTTTTATTTTTTATGTATTGGGGTGTAAACACCGGTTTGTAGCATTTATCATTTCCCATCATAATGATAAGACCAATAAACTCCTGAAATACGTAAATGATGGCAGAACAAATTCTTATTGTGTAACAGGTTATATCTAAGGGTGGGAGTCTTTGTACACACAGTTTCATATCTTTGGGATGCTATTAGTTTAAATGTACTTTTTTTTTTTTTTTATTTTCTTTTTTTTTTTAAGCCACTTTTTTGTTGGGAGGTGTATGTAGGAGGTGCCAGTGGTCAGTTTTTTGTCTTGCTGAGGTATGTGTTTTCAGAGCAGATACATGTGGTCGCCTCAGTTTTGTTACAGAGCTTGCATTGGCTGACCCCTGCCGACCCCTGCTGCTATGCTGATTGGCTGATTGCAGAAGATCTGTCTATGACATGTGTGCATTAACACCTTCATTCAAAATGTGCTGCTTCACAGAGTGTTTGCAAGGGTGTAGGCTTTTGTTTTCTTTTTTTAAAACCACCATCTTGCTGAGCAGCTGTATATCTCTAAAACATATGATACATTTATATTTGGTTTGTCATCTCTCTTTTTCTGGGTTGCTTGTAACTTGTGGTCTAAAATGGGTTTGCAGCATAATTGTACTTTGTAGGCCAACTGGAGTGTAAAAACAAAACAGAAAATGAGGTTACGATTAAAATGTAAATCTTCTGACCTCCATCTCTAAACACACATCACATTACTCAGCATAACCCTCTTTCCATAACCTAATTTGCGACACCGTACCTCATTCCACATTCTGCCTATCATCCAAATCCATAATGGTGTCTGTGAACAGCTACGAATGTTGTCCAACCAAAATGTCCTCCAGTAAGCCTTTAAAAGTGAACTTCTGCACCGAAGCAGAAGTGGCTTCTGTGTAAGTAAGACGCGGTGAAAATTGGTTTCTACTTTCAGCTAACTGGTCGCCGGCATAATTATTGCTCCTGCTTTTAGCCTGGCGTCCCAGTCTTCACATTTTTCACTCTTCTGGTTCGAGTAATTTCCTTTTACGAATATTGTTTAGGTTTATATTAGCATAAAATGGCTTGCAAGACTCGCTGTAATCTTTATGCCTTTTTTAGGCATTGGTACTGGCCTGCTCTGTGTCAGGGGGTTGGTCATATTGGTGGGACCTTATGCCTGCCTGCCCCTCATGTTGCCATGGGTTACGCGGCAGAAGGCCAGCGTTTTCACTGACTGTTTTATGTAGATGAGCATTGCAATGCTGGTCCACTGTGCTGTTGGACCGTTTCGGGTCACGGTGTTGCTGCGGTCGGTGCCTCGGCGGACAGACAATGATGTAACGCACCCACCGCTGACTTGGAGAAGATACTTTGGCACATGCTCTCTAGAGAGAAGCGTACTGAACCTCTATGGGGAAGTTGAGACAGATTTTTGTCCCAACTTCAAAAAAAAAAAAAAATCTGAACAAGGGTATTGTTCAGGAAAACAAATGTTTTCCAGCCAGAGCTGTTGTGTTTGCCATGGGAAATCAGATTCTTTCCATAGTTTCACAGGAACAGAATGAAGGGGGAGGGGGTAGAATATTAAATTCCAGCTTTTTGATGGCGTCTTTAGCTCTTAGGCAAAACTCACAGACAGACAGTAGCACAGGTGGTCCCTGGGTGTGAAAACTGCACTCTGCCATTTTGAGCAGTATAATTTTGTTTTGTCTATGTGAAAAGGATGTTTTTTTTGATTTGATGGATATACTTATTTTAATTTTACTAATTTTATCACTAGTGAGAGTATGAGCTGACAGCCTGTTATGGGAAAACCATTGCGATGACTACAGGGGCCTCAGGTGACCATTATAGACAGAGTGCCACTGATGATCTCTCCTCTCTCTGCTGGTTATTGCTTCTCTTACTCAGTGTTTTATTTTTATCCCAGTGAAGTCTCAGCATTTCCAGTCTATTTTCACCATATTATACCTGCGTGTGTCTGTCTGTTTATCCATATACACTAGTATATGATCATGAAATTACTCATAAACCTTTCAACATTTAGAGTTCAGTTTCTTGGTGTACCTAACCATAATGATATAAATTGCAATATTAAAATACAATCAAAAAGTTAGTTTTTCTCAGTGCTTGTGTCAGGAAGACGCATGTGCTTCAGGCCTGTGCAGGGTTACTCAGGTTACTAGGTAACCATATACAGCGCAGGTGACTGATGCTGCCTTTTCATGCTCCTGTTTAATGATGATGATTCACATCACTGGGGGGTCTGGTGATACTTCTGTCATCACAGCTGTGACTGTACCAGCACCCAGGTTTTCAGAGAAGCCCCCACACGCACACCCTTTTGGCTAACTGTGAGTGACACACTGAAGGAAGCAGGACTCGCTGTGTGTCAGTGATGGAGAGGACTGGCTTGTTAGATTTCCAGTCAGATCTGGTTTGGCCGTGTTTCATACGTAGCGTCACTTGGGCCTTCGTCCCCCAGTGACTCGCGTGCCCTCGGGATCAACGAGACACAAGCAGGGGACTGTAGTCAAGAACATCGCTAGAACACCACTGTTGCACTTATTCTGGACTCTGTGACACTTAAGCAGCTCATCGCCGTTCAGTTTATTCATCTTAAAGCCACTGCCAGGTTGCACTGTGACGTCATTTTGGCGTTGTGTGCTTGTTTGTTCAGAGTTATTCCATGTGATCAAAAATTTAATCCCTTCTGTCTGTACTGACAGAAAAATATCATTTTGGTTGTTTAATATTCTATTTTTTCCCCAAGAGGGAAATAATATTGGGGGGAAATAAGCACATCTGCCATAGTTTTGTCTGTCGGGGATTTGGAGCACTTTGGGATAATCCACGGCGTGTTGAAATTGCAGCCTCGCCACGTTGGGCTCTGGGGTTGAAGCCCGCGTCGCTGTGAGCGCACCCGGTCTCGCATGTAAAACTAGTCTCGTATTTCTATCACGCAGCTGCCTTTCGCCACGCGCGGTAAAGTTTGCGAACCAGTCACGTACTTGGAGCGCTGCAGTGAGAGGCTTGTTAAAATGCAGGTGCGCGTCTGCTGCGTGACCTGTCAGGGGTCACGTTGCCTTATTGCAGTTTGTGCTGGAGCCTCTGCCATCCTGTCCCTTAAATGGACACGCATTAGCGAGGGCTTGGGCGTACGCCGCGCGGTAATCCGGCACGCTGAGGGCAGCTAGGCTGTAAGAGTGAGTCTGCTGTACCACATGGGCGGGTTGACAGGTCGGCCCTCCCCAGGCAGGGCGCACGGTACTGACGTGACAACACCCAAAGATTGGCCTCGGCACCATTTACTCATCCCATGTAGTGTGGCTCACAGGTGCTTGTGGTTTTTTTTTTTTTTTTTTGGGGGGGGGGGGTACAGGCAAAAGGCTTAAGCATTTTAAAACAAACACGGATGGAAAGGCCGGTCAGGCCGCCGTAAAAAACCCCCCACGGATGAATGAGTCTT
>JABJVR010008787.1:0-10367 GCA_025773905.1 Chitala chitala
CTCTCTCTCTCTCTCTCTCTCTCTCTCTCTCTCTCTCTCTCTCTCTCACACACACACACACACACACACACACACACTAAAAAGACATAATCATAGATTAGGACAAACTACAGTTATTGCCATAATACAGATGTTACTGTAGTTCAGAGTTCAACTGAACGAGGAAGTCATACGTTTTATAGAGCAAGGTGCAAACTCATATTATTTGTGCCCACAAAACACAGCAAGTGACCCTACTGACCCACCATGCTAAAGATTCACTAAGAAAAGCTTTGTTGTTCGACTTACAGTATCTTCCAAGAACATGCCATTAACTTTTCTCAGAATTTCAGGAATGTTCTGTTCACGCTACAGACATACATGTCAGAATATGATATCATGTTGCAGTTTGTTCTAGGCAATGTCACAGTTTGAATTTTAACCTCCTCCAAGCCAATTTTTTTACAAAAGGTGTTAGAGAATTCTAAAAGCTTTTAGTTCAAACAATCATCTTATCTGTATGAGACATTTGAACAATGACATGTTTGAGACAGTATTTAACTGCTGCTCCACAGGTAATGTTCTGCATTTGACCATGACCACTATGGTCCTATATCATGCTGGTACTATATCAAAGGAGTCACTCTGATAAAAGTGACTCTCCTGCCTGTGCCCAGAGGGAGTGGCGAGGTTTTCACACAACACACACAATGCCTCTGTGAACGTGTCCAGGCTCCAACGTGGCCTAACCTCTCTGCAGCATCTCCAGGTGCTCCCACAGGATCTCGCCCACAAAGTCTGGCGCAAGCTCCAGGAAGCGCTCCTTGCCCAGAGCACAGAGGGTGGCGCCGTCCATGCAGAAGCGGCATAAGTCCACATCATGCAAGCTGAACTCGCTCACGGTCCACATGAGCCAGGCCAATACGTGATTCTCCGTCCACTGCACAGGGTCTGCGCAGATGGGGCAGAGGGGATAATTCTTCCATCATCCACTATATGTATTCATTAAATTTGCATCTGCGTATCCTGGTTGCAGATGAGCACAAGGCAAGGTACAATGTGGTGAAGCCATCATCATATAACAGGTCTGTCTCTCCCTCTTTCATACACACACGCACGCACGCACGCACACACACACACACACACACACACACACTACAACAGAAAACCACAGTGCCTGGAGAAAACCCACGCATGCGAAGAAAGAGCACGCAAACTCGACACACACGTGGTGACATTATGTTTTATCTCTCAAAAGTGCTAAATCCATGCTCTTAAACTTCGATGTTTTAATACGACTATTAAGAAGTAAAATGAAATTGAATAAAAAGACTGTGAGTTATCTAAATACTCACATACTCACAGTTCATGTATCATATAGATATTTATCTCTACAAAGCATTTTCGAGAGTTTCATTGGGCAATACGTTGGTGTCATGATACTGTTAAATTTTGTAAAAAAAAAACCGAACCCATAGAGACTGCTTATGTTTGTCTTCCTGTCAGAATGTTGTAAACATCCATACATCTATACAAAAACTATATATATCATATATATACATGATCACTCCCCTGCCCCCACCCAAACAAAGCATAAACCACTGTACATCAAAGCCCCACTCCCACGTTTGAAGACCCCTTCCATTACCTGCCTCAGCATACACTAGTTTCCATTGTTAATAATAGCTCAGCATCCTAAACTAGAGTCCCTGTGTACATGTAATGTAATCATCTTAAATTAAACATATAGTCTAGACAGTTACTAGCAAGTTTGCTTTGTTTGCTATGCTTTAAACTGAAAGCAACATTTGAGCAGATACATAGCCAATCTGGACATTTTATTATATTTCATTAAATTATATAAAAACAAAACATACATAGTGTTTACACATGACAGCATACGAAAATGACAGTATGTACAACAGTCATGAGCAACACATCACACTGAATTTAAGGTAAATGTCATTGGTGGCACCACACAGTAATTTACAGTTAAAGTCAGCAGGTGTTTATAAAGATATTTTCTAAACTAACAACATTGACAATAACAACAACAACAATAATATTAATAGTAGTTATTATTATTATTATTATTACTACCTTTAATTACCATGTATCAGTGTCAAAGATGACTGACCATAATTTTTTAGGGGTTTAAATTTGTTTACCAACACTCTCATCAGCATGTCTAAGTGGTAAGTTCTCCAGGTATGGTCAAAACAAACAGTATACATGGTAACAGTGGTAAAAACAGATATGCGAGCTGCTCTTCCGAGTAGCAGATGACACTTCCTGTTTACCTCTGGGGATGCCAAGCCGCTGTTGCTCCTTAGTGAAGCCGCTGAATGTGGCCCTCAGAGCCTCTGACATCATCTCCTTGCTCACAGGGGTGAGTAGAGGGACATCACCACACTCCACATCTGTCAATCAAATCAACAAGAAGCCAATGAAGTTGTGTCACCCACTAGCCCCGCCCTTGCTGTCCTCTGTATGTGAGAAATTTAATCTGGATTTCTCAAGAAGCAGGAAGTTCATCATACATCACCATGTCACACTTCTCACATCATGACAATCTTCTCTGTAACCAGAAATGGCCATTCAGTGAACAAGGTAACAATGTGTCACAACCAGGCTGGCATTTTATTATTCAAAAACTGCTTTTATTTAGGTTCTCCAGTTCTTTCACAAATGCTTCCTACTGAGTTATCTGCAAGGTCAGATCACCTAAAAAACAGTCCCATAAAACCTCTAGCTGACCCAAAATAACTCCATTCTCACCTACTCTCATAATCTGTTCAAGTTAATAAATGAGAATCACAGTTGTTAAAGACATGCACTTTAGAAATGGTCACAACATACTGACCTAAAAAGTGCTCAGCATGTCTGTTTCAATAAAATACTACACAAATGCATAGGTAAATACTTGGATAACACAATGACTTAAAATATGCCAGGAAATGTACTGAAAACAACTTCCTGCAATATTTACAGGACCCCACAGTCCCTGTGCTATAGACAAGGTGGACAATGTCATGCAAAAACAGTTGAGACAAAGTACCAGAGCTGAAGAAGACATTGATGTCACCCCAGGACAGAGCTTGGCTGTGACCCAGCTGGACCCTTGTTCAGATCCCTGTTCAGCTCTCCAAAATCAACAGGGACAGTCCTTTGATAGGCCTCACCACTGGCCACTTGCATCAGATTTAATTAAATACAATAAAAGGTTCTTATGAGGGTTGTGCACGCACCGTGCAGCATAAAAGCACAGCAAAAGAAGAGCATTCTACTTTACTGGCCAACAGACCTTAAAAACAACTCTGATTATTGAGAAGCAAGAAAATCATGATGCAGAATGAAATCATTACTCTCAGTACCTACATTTTTCACCCAGAAACCACTCAGCCAGGTTTACTAAGGCCAGAGCAGGGTTTGGTTTTAGAAATGTGGTACACTGTCAGGGTAACCTGCAAGCTTGATTACAGGAGCTTTTGGTAAAATACTGCTGACCTAAATCATAAAGTATGACACTGGAGCTAACAGATGTCAGACAGGGATCATGGTCACCAAGCAACAGAATAGACATGTTGTTTCTGAATCTACTGAATAACCCCCACATCCACGAGATACTGTAACATTAGACTCTTTCTTGTACTACTGTTTTATGCCTAATATATCTATATTTTTATTTGGAAAAATATAACTTTAGTCATTGGTGAATACTTTAAGAAGCAATAAATGACAAATTGCTGCATCTTCTTTACAGTGTTTTAACAATTCCCCCATTCAGTTTCGCACCAGCTTCTTGATCAAATAGCAAGACAGATGCTGAGAAGCACATCCCCAGTGATGGGTGGAAAAATCCATTAAAAGCTTTAATGGGTGGGATTAGAGCATACTCACCGCCTGCAGAAACCCAATTGCATTAGAGGAGACCAGAAATTACAACAGTTATCCACATACTGTTCATGACTGTGCACCCCATTTAAAACCTGCTGTGTCATCCTCTACACTTTTCACCAACATAAAGGTCAATAATAGCACAGACAAGCACACTTAAAATGAAAACTATAACATAATCCAACATAAGGGATTCTTTGTAGAGTGGTCGGTGACCCATATTCTACTGAACAGTTGGCTTGGTTCTTCTGTTCTATTTAACTGAAAAGTTAACAAGTTATGCAGTGCAAAAGTTTTGGTTCAACTTTCACCTGTTCAGTGATCACAACATCTCACTGTAACAATGCACTGTAATAAAAAATCACAAGACAAAGTTGTCGGCATGCATTTGCAAGGCTCTGCAGTAAAGGCAGTAAAGTGCACCATGTATCATGTGTTCATACATTCAGGACATGGAGGTCCATGCTGGCTCAATGACTCCTCTAGTCAGGTCTTCTGTCCTTGATCCAAGCCAGTGACACATTTATCGCTGGTTATGCAGAAAATGGCCACAGTCTATATGATGATGCAAGTCTCTTGTGAGTCCGTGGCTTTGGGTTTTAACAGGTGCTGATGGGTTAGGGGCCAGCAGGCAGCTATAACGTCGCTCTGCAACATCGTACCAATGTCCCGCTTGTCTCTCTGGAAACGTCCACATTTCTTTTGTGCTTCTTGTCCTGGAAACACGCTACAACCAGCACTATGGGCTTTTTATAGTTAAGGCAGTGTCGCCCCGCTGAAGATTTCAGCAGCACTAAATTCACCTGACAGACACTAATTTCCTTTCCTTATGTTGTACAGATAAGTGATACATGTGAGGAGTCCATGGGAAAAATGAGAATAGTCCAAGACGGGGGGCTTAACAATTTTTAAGGATTGCTGTATCTTTAATTTTTAATCTTGGCGTTTCAGTTTCAACCACAGAACACAAATTCTTTGACAACATTCATGCACAGTTGTAAATACTGTATAGAAAAAACGTTATGAGCCTACAATTATTACAATTTATGTTCCTAAATTCATGACATTTATTTTAAGACTATCAACGGGTACGGTTTATGCGTGGACTTTTACGCTTGAATCCATGTTAACCCACTGCACTTGAACGGAATCTCGGTCACATAAAGTGGTTAAAGTACAACCGGGCACATCATATAGAGCCGATGGGTTTAAAACGCGAGGTGACTGAACAGTGTAACTGTAATGTAAAGTGAGATCTCAGATGTGGCCTTCAATATTAGCCTATGTTCCTCTGCACAGTATGCACTCCTGCGGTCTGGCCAGCATGACAAGCATGTACAAGCCTGCAGTTCGCGTTAAAGAAAAGTCCCGCACACAGGGCAGTATCTGCAGAGGGTCTGCATGCTTGTGCTGATGAACGCCAGACTCCCCGGTGTCTGTACCGAGCACCGGAGGTCAAGGAAACGATAATGTGAACAAGCGACTCTCCCACACGGCCATACACACGCACCCGACTCCACACCACAGTGGAAATTTTCATTGCATGATAAGATGCTCAGTGCATATGCTGAATAAGTGGTTTCAGAGAATGTGTGAGTAAATATTAACTTGCGTGCTGTGGCAGTTTGGTAGTTAACTGTAATGTGTTCTCTACTCGCCTTTGTGTAACTGAGCCAGTAGCCCTCTGTTCACAGCACATTACAATTTTAAAACAACAGGGCAAAGACTACAAGGTAGTACAAAGCAAGTGACTTGCATAAGAGATGTGAAACTGAGATGTACTGTCACCCATACACCCTTTTGTAGTCTACAATTTGAACCTGCAAGGCTTAATAATTAATGAGCCAAACACAACCAAATAAGTGTTTACCTTTTCACACTGTTACATGAACTGCTAACCTTACTGTGGCTTGTTTAAGTTCCAGAAATTCCCTGTAGAACAGGCCTCAGTAAGGTACCGTACTTATCCTGACCTGCAATAGTAGATAAAATACACTTCTTCAAAAATGGAAAAGCTGCTTTTTTTTTTTTTTTTTTTTTTGTAAAAACGTTTAACACCTAAAAAATCAAACACATGTAAATACAATTTATTAATAAATTAAACTCAGAAAAATTACTGAAAACATATCTTTATTTACAAGACCTGTAATTCAGGAAAGCAACAGCACTGCGGTTCAGTGGGCAGCATTGGCACTTCATAAATTCATGTTTATGAGTTGTGGAACCAGCTTGAAGTTTCGTGCCTTTCCAGTTGCACGGCTTCCTCCCACAACTCCAGACCTTGAGCAGACCACATGCACTACAAATGATGCCTTCTGTGAATCCACCACTGTGATCAAACACAGGCATGTCATCCCTAAAAGTCCATGACTGCCACACAAAGGATTAGGTACAGAACCACCAGTAACCTTACTGAATACTTACTGATGAACAGATGGGCAGGTGTGCGTTCTGCCTGACATGTGCCTGGAAGCGTTTTCATTTCCAGCCTAAACCCGGCAAAACGCTACTTGAAGGGAAGATATTCCTCAGACTTTTTTAAGCAGCTGACCTGTCCAAGCACACAGCTGCTATAAACAGTCCCAGGAGAAGAAAACACACTCATCATTTCCGTTTAAAGAGCATATGGAATGTTTAGACGGTAAGGCAAACACACAGCGGGCTCACAAGACGCCCTGTTTACACGATCGTCCATCACGTCGCTGCCCCTACCTTCATCCCTCAAACATGCTGAGCTAATACAAAGACAGTCTTACTGGGAAACGATTGGTTTTCACTTCACAGTATGAGCAAATCCGCATGGTGTCAGGCGGGTGTTGTCACACTGTCCTCAGCACGTTTGCTTGGTCTGAGCTTGTATACACATTGATCAAAGCACACCTGCTTCTCACATTCACAACTCTACCATGTACACTGTGTTATGGAACAGTTAAACTGTTGTGTTTGCCAATTAAGAGCTTTTATGCCCTTAAGCGGGCCATACCAACCATACCTAGCTATACAAACGAGTGAAAATGTAACCTGTGTTAGTTGGTTTAGCTATAACTATCTACTCAGTACCTAACCCACAGGCTAACTGATTACCCTACTTGATTCTTGGGCAAAACATGTGACAGCGTAACGTGGAAAGTTTAGCTATTGTGCTGTTTTAACACATGAAGGTACTCCTGCATTTTAACCCCCTAACATAGCCACACCAGCTAATTGTTTCAGCTCTCTTAAAAACAATGGCTGACAGATGTGCCTTTAAAGCACAAACTCCCTCCAGACCACAGTGTTTTCACATTACATTCCAAGCATTCCATGCACAATGTTCATTAGCTAATTTCAGACTCAATTCTGTTATGTTTTCCTGTCAGAGATACACAGTAAGTGAGGCTTGGCAGAACCAAAGAGTGTCCCTGTCCAGCAGAGTTAGCCAAACATGAATGAGAGGTCAGGGAAAGAGATATATATGAATGAAAAATCAGAAGGATTAGGTAACCTGGAGAAGCTGGGATCCCCTACCAGGTATACCATCACACAGAAGACACCTAACAAACAAGAGCCTGACTCACACTTGTGTCACTGGGTTCATGAGACATTTTGTGGGGTCAAGAATGACTCCAATGCCCAGGGCAAAGGCTTCCTGTAAAAATCAGGAACTGCAATTATACAACATAAAGTCCCAAAGCACCAATAAAAGGACTATGCTATACAAATACTCATAGTTTACACAGACAACACTGCTTACCTATACTGGCAATAACACATATGTAGAGCCCTATGAAATCCATGTTCAATGAAATAGCACAGGATTTAACAGAATTCATTAATAAAACCAGAATTAACAAATAAATACTTGTTTTCTTGTAATTTATATCTAGTGCGTAGACATGTCTAAGCAGCAGGCTAAAGAAATATCAGTACAGAAACCATCAAAAATACCAAGATGTAGGGCTCAACAGTTTCCTAATGATT
This sequence comes from Chitala chitala, assembly GCA_025773905.1. Lineage (NCBI taxonomy): Eukaryota > Metazoa > Chordata > Actinopteri > Osteoglossiformes > Notopteridae > Chitala > Chitala chitala. The sequence continues at coordinate 7,837 of JABJVR010008787.1, forward strand.
ATTATGAATCAGAAGGACAATTATTTTGCATAACCTCCTAAAACAAGATTGATTGGACATGCAAAGATACAATCACGCAGCACATGAAATCTGAGATAGATCTGAAAAACAAAGAGAAAGGGCATAACACACTGTCTAACCACAATAACAAGCACATGAGATCCTGTAATTCATAGAAGGAATTTGCAGTGGAGTTTATTGGCACTTGTATTGAATCTAATATTCCTCTTCAATACATGTTAGGTGTTTAATAAAAAGAATCCAAATCTGATAAAGAAAATAAAATGGACACCATAGGACCCTATACATTCTGTTCACGTAGCCACATATTTGTGAAGGACACCACCGGTAAAATGAGCTTTCAGTTACTTCTCAAGTAATCAGCTCATTACCTATCAGCTGGAATCACTACAGCTAGAATCTCTTTCTCTTACTCGAGGTATAACTTTCTAATAATTATATCCTAGTCAGAAAGGATGAACTACACAAAAAATAACAATAGGAGGCTGGGGTTGAGGGTTAAAAAAATGTTTATTTAAAAATTATTTGTAAAACTTGCATACAGCTGCACTGAATCCCTAAGGTTCCAACTTCTCACGATTAACATTTACATTTACACTTACGTTTTATTCATTTAGCAGACGCCTTTGTCCAAAGCAACTTACATTGAATAATAGCACACATGCACATCACGAACAAGGTCAAACAGTATCAGAGGATCTAACTAACAGTAAGTGCTGTCCTATAATCAAAGTGCACACAATTAAGTTGAGCAATTCTCACACAAGTCATACAAGTAAAAGGAAATATGCAGTCTTGTATAAACAAGAAGAACATGTACAAACATTTGTCCCATTTAATTATACACCACCAGGCCTTTGATAGACCAAAACTGATTAGACATGTCCAGCACCAGATAGTCCCCGAGTCAACGCTCCCCAGTGAAGCAGCAGATTACATTGACATCATTTTAAAAAGCTGATTTGAAAAACAGGCGTTCCTTTCTATGCGGACACCAGGGGCTCACAAAGCTGGACTCTGTCAATGAGGCTTTTGCCAAGATATGCTAAAACAGCTAAGCCAAAAACATGAAGCTCAACATAGAGCAAGTGTGTATAGATGCTTTTACATCAAAAGGTTAATAAACCTGAGAGGTTTCTGTATGGGGTGTGACATCACAATGCAGAAAGCAGGGCAGCTTGGGGTTTTTTTTGTAGGAAGAATCAGAAGTAGACAGATGTCTGTTTGAAACATAATTAGCCAAAAACTACGAGTGCTAACAAACCTACACAAAGAAAAACCAGCACCTGAGGCACTGTGGTCTTGTACAGGTACCGGTTCCAACTGGAGACAGGCAGATAAATGCAAGTGGAGGGGGCTGGGTGTGGGAATTCAGGTCATGTCTGTCTGTTTACAATCAGTTGTAAAGCAAGGAGGGGGTCTCCAGTCAGCTGAGTGTGCGAGTCCTGGCATCAAGAGACTTTCAGTGGCATCAATGGGATAGAGTGACAATGCCGTGACTCACTAATTAGCCATTCCTGACGAGACAGTCTCCGTCCACATAAAGTGTGTATTTTTCCAGTGTATGTGTGGGTGTCAGTGCCTGTAAGAATTTCTGTGAATGGTCATGAGGGCTTGTGCACGCACATATGTGTGTGTGTGTGTGTGTTATGTGCATCTGGATCTCTGAAACCGCCTTGCCATCATGTAAGCCAAGATATTATAATATGAAAACATTCAGTTATTAAGCATTGCTGGAAACCTGACATTGCTAGGCAAACTTTAATTCTGAACAACCTCACAAACAGGACAGCCAAGGAGTCACTTTGTTTTGATTCAATATGTCAGGGTGGATAAACCAGATTATGATCTTCCTCTGTGAGAATTTAGACAGGCTACCAGAAAATGTAGCACTAGCATAGCTCTCCACAGAGCTTACTGAACAATGGGGTTTAAAACATTGATGGGGGGGCACTGTCAGAACCCCATGCTCTGCCACAGCTGCTTGAAGCACATGGCGGGCAAATACGTTTGAAGCAGCATAGCTCAATTTTATGCGCTTTCTTTTATGACTAATCTCTGAGTAACACAACAAAGCAAGGCAGTCACTGCGGCTGCATACCAACCCGCTTGTCAAGAACACCATCAGCGCTGAAGCACAGCATTCTGAGAAAGCCGGGGGGGGGGGGGGCCGTCTGCGACGCAGCCATCCATTAGCAACTAGTCTGTGGTCATGGTTCACTCTGGGACAAACCAGCAACTGTGTGAAGCAGAGGCACCGAATGACTGCGGTTGGAGCCCCACAGAGACTCTGGGCCATAGCAAAGGGTTTGTGCTCCAAGAGCTCCCGTCATGAACCTTGTAACCCCGCAGCCGTCCTGCGCTAATTTTACAGGCCGCCCTTATAACTCTGTGACAAAATAAAAACACTGAAACACAGTCATGGCGGCATGTTGGCGTGGTGGTTAGCACTGTTGCTGCGCACCTCCAGGCCTGGGGTTCAATTCCTGCCTTGGGTCTGTGTGCGTGGA
>JABJVR010008788.1:0-10366 GCA_025773905.1 Chitala chitala
AATTACAGGCCTCTCTCATCTTTTTAAGTAGGAGAACTTGCACAATTGGTGGCTGACTAAATACTTTTTTGCCCCACTGTAAGCCCAAAGGAATCCGCTTTAGAGAGCTGGTTGTACAATGAAATACATTAGTACTTCTATTACACCCAATTTATAAACTCCACTATGATTTGAAATATTTTATTAAAATTTATGTGAAGTTCAATCTTTTATACAACATTCTCTATACAGTGTACTAGTAGCGTTACTGAAAATAAAGTAGGCAGCGAAAACACAATAGTTGCAAACAGCCATTACTATAAACACCCATTTTAATTTGTGAACTATAACTTAAAGTGAGAAATTAGCACTTCATTTCTTTGGGTTGCTGTAATTGGTTAACCAGCTTCAACAGACAGTGAACGGCAGTGTATTAGTGTAGTTGCCATGTCCTACTCTCGTTTCCTTTGAGACTTCATTAATCTTTCTCTAGTGTTTTGCACACATTGCTGAATGCTACAGCAAGACAGCTGACCTGCCTTGACATCTTCAGGTTGTCCGAGCAAGTAGGCAACTTGGTCTTTGTTGGAAGGCTTTGGGACGTTACCACTGGCTCGGATATTACTTGGCTATTCATGATTTACTTGCAGTCTTATAAATCGATACTTATAGACTTGTAATATGTCTGGACGGTAGGGGACCATTTGGACCTGTATCTATCTGTGGGCATGCATGACAATTAAGCACCCATGACATTACATCCCAGTGTTTAAGGGTAAATAGAAATGTAGATTATTCAGTGTTAAAATGTATTTTATGGATATTTTCAATGTTCTTGAATGCTCAGAAACATTGTTTAATAATGGAGTAATTTGCACTGTAAAAGTAAAAAAAAAAAATAAATAAAAAAATAAAAAACTGCAAGCATTGCGATGGCCTGAATTAATCTCATTAGGCAAGACTCCACATTGTATGCAAGAATTACTTTTTGTATCAATGTCTGAACCGAGTATATAAAACATACAAGCTGACATTTTCCACACAAGAGAGTCAACACTAATGACTGAGAGTCTTGCCCAGTAACACATTCTGGCATCTGTCCAAGTAGGAGACGACTACCACCTGTGAGCAAAGCCTCTGCTAGCACAACTCTATTTGGGTTTCTCGTCCTTGTCCATGTCCAAAAGGGCCGACCGAATGCCCAGCTTCTGTAACTCTTCCACCAGGTCCCCGTTCTGGTGCATCTGAAGGAGGATGTCACAGCCGCCCACAAACTCGCCATTGAAGAATACCTGTGGTATTGTCGGCCAGTTTGAGAATGACTTGACTCCTGAAAGACATTAAGCAGCACAGGTGGAAAAAGATCAAGCCAAAGGAGAACCAAAGTGCCCCCTTCTATAAAACGATACTTTATTTATTGCAATCAATCAAATCTTCAACTTCTTAAATACAATATTATCAAATTACACAAACTTCGAGTATTACCATAGGCTAAACCCGACATATGAAATATGAACTTTAAATGCACTTTACATTAAAGAGAAGGTACTGTCGTTCATACTTGCCTTGAACTGGCGTTCTTACTGGACTAAAGGTCAACATTACATTTTGAAATCACCAGTAAGTCCTCACTGTCCATTTTCTAAGACAAACTGAATTCCTGTCATGGTGTAAAGGGAGCGTCCACGGGCTGCCAGTAAACGCCCTTTATTCTTATGCTGCACTAGGCTGATAACGGATCGTGGAGGCTTGCTTAATCATTTCGCTACGCCGACTAAAAACAACGAAATATTAATTTGCAGCTCACGTTTTAAACACAAGGGTTTTACACAACCCAGTTTCCCCCAGAAAAGCTTACGTACACAGTAATGTTCAAACTTGAAACTTGCAAAAAGTACTAACACGGACATACACTGTGCAACACGCTGCCCACGAAACAGTAACACTTTAACCAGTAAAAATAAGTCACTTAAAACGTATACATCGGGAAAAAAGGTGGCAGTCTCACGGGACACGAGGACAACAACTATAATGGCACACGACACCAAAGACCGTTAGACTGACCTTGTCTAAGGTCCTGGTCGTCAAGCACGTTATAAGCAGCGTAGTCGTCTACACCGTGCATCCGCAAAATCTGCACCACGGCGTTACTGAAGCCGCACATCGGTTGCGCCGGCGTCCCTTTCATGAACACGACCACCTTGTGCTTCTTCACCATCTCCGCCAGGTTCTTCTGCTCCGCCGCAGCGCACAGAAGTCGGGCCGAGACAAACGGCAAACGTCCCTCAAACGGTTTCACTTTACAAAACGCTGCATTGACCTGAACACACCGAAAGGATGATCTAAAAAGAGCATTCATTATGGATTTTAACAATACGTTCTAAAATTTTACAAACAGTGAAACTACAATTTACAGTACAAACACTTAGGGAGAACACTTCAGAATACGGCGACATCCGTATTACTACGCCACAAGGAGAATTTAAACTTTGCTATTGGCTGAACACAGCGAGCAGCTGATTGGTTTATAGGTATGTCAGTCAGGACATAACGAACATACAAGACAAAGGATTTCCAATAACATCTTGCTAAAATAGAATACTGGCATATTTATTATTTTTTGGTTGTCCGCATTCTGATGTATTAACATGATATAGAAACACATTTTTATTCAATTATTTCAATTACTTCCTGTTTGTCGCATTACGAAGGTCATTTCCGGGTTCTGTATATAAATACAGAGTAGGCGTTAGAAGTTCAGTTGTAGGGGTGCATGTACATGTTTTGAGTGTTTGTAGGACTTTCCTCGGTTCAGTACCTGGGAGTCGAGGTCTGTTGTATTATCATTAAGTGACTTTTAATGCATTTTATTTCTTTTGCATGGAATTTGTTATTCAATGCTTGTGTTTTCATTGGACATCTAGTGAATGGTATGTTCCGGTTTTAAGATTTGCAGTCCTCTAAATTGGCCTCCTTCAGTCAAGTGTTTGAGGCAAAAGAGGATGTGCATATAATACCTGGAAGAAGCTAAGGCGTGCCTACTGGAGCTTCAGTAGTTACACGTGCGATATTCTTTCCACATTCATATTTTAACCTGTTTCCACGGTGGTGACGGATTAATGAGTTCCGTTCCCTATCAAAAAGCAGGCAGAGCAAGGCAGCCAGATATTGTTTGTTTGGGCAAGTCAGCAAACAAACACTCAAAGCTGCCATACTTTTTGTGTAAATAGTATTGAAGTAGAACATATTACTTCCATGTCGCAGTCAGAATCGGACATTATATTACTTGTGAATCTAATCTGAATTCGTACAAACTATTTATCTTTCAGGTAAAGGCATCTGCCCCCAGTGGTCACTGTGGTCATTTTGCAAAGGCAAGGTGCCTCCATGACGTTGATGCAGAACTGTTTTACTATCGAATGGAAATAAACACGCTGAGCACACTGACGACGTGAGTGTGTTTTGTTAGAAGTATCTTATTTTGTTGTATAAAATATTACAGGTCTGCTACATTAGTCATTTGGGGGATGGGGCCTACAGAAAGGTTTAAAATACTACTAATGTTATAACTTCAGTGTTAGAAATCTTGCTCACTATTGACATCTGAAAATGGTGTATCATCCAGGATACGATTCGGTGTAGAGTTTCTATAAATGCGAAACATGTAGACATAAATTAAAACAAAATAGTTCTATCGTGCTGCTTAAGAAAATGAATATGTATTTGTTGTAAAGTTTGCATGTGTAAGGGAGGCGACCCTGTCGCGGTCCAATACGCGTTTCCACAAGCCGCTCAGAGTTACCAGACGAGAGGCAGCTGGAGCCGAGTCACACTCGGGGGACTAATCCTAGACTGCTGTCCTCGTAACTGGGGAGTTTCTGGTACTGGTACATATGCAGTAAGACAGCATTTAAACTCTGATCGTATATACAGAAGAAACGCTGTCTTCGCCGGGTGTTCACATTGTGCGATGTTTATTTCATGGGATATGCGATTGGGTCACCTTTCAAAGGCGTTTGACTTGGGAGTGGGCGGAGCACGTTCTGCGTAAGGGCGTGGCGCAAACAATGACGCAGCCAATCAGCTGCTTCGGGTGTGTCCCATTATTATCCATACCGTCTCGGCCAGATCCAACTTTTTACTACGAGATTCTGTTGACTGAGACGTTACAACATTAAGCCAAAGACAGTTAACCCTATAATGCTCCGGTAGAGGTAAGAGTGTAATTTGTTGCTTTTATACAGATTCGTTTTGATATGGTATATTCATGCACTCTGTGGATATTTGCGTGCCATCTGCGTGCGCGGGTATATATTTGTGGCACACTATAACCAATTGAAGCGCATGTACTTTTGTTCTTGTAGACACAGAACATGATTTTGACGTGCCCTGTGACTTTGCAGTTTTTTTATAGAAAGAACCGATGTCGTGAAAGTGATTAGCGAACGTATAGACTTGATGCCGCGTCCCACAGGCGAAATTGTTTAAATTAAGGACAAATGATAAAGTAACTAAAATGTATAGTTTGAGAAAGGAGGTTTATGTAACATGGTCGCTATTATGAGGGCGCACACTGCATGCTAAACCACTGTAAAAGCACCACGCTAGTTCAAATTTTCTTAAACGTCACAAAACAAAGTTGTTTAAATTGATGCAGTTGTATGCAAATTAACGATTAGATTGCGTTTCCAACGTTTGATGTTGTACATTGTTTCACATGTTGTACACATTATTGACTATGCATTTACTTTCATATTGCTGCAAGCACGAACACATCATGAAGTACTGTATAACAGTAAATGGCTTGGATGTAATGGCTCGATTTTCTCATAATTGTAGATTATTTACATTTAGACCATAAGGTAATGGTATGTTTGCCAAATTGCCAGTTGATTTGCTAACACTAAATTCTGTTCGTTGGGAAGAATGGGAAGTTGCAGTAACGGAAAAAGTGGTTAAGTGTGCAGTGACTCATGCTGGGCAAATGTGGAGCCGCATGTCTAACCGCAGAGTGTTTGCAAGGCTGTGATCCTGGTGATTTCAAGTTAGCATTTTATCTTTGTATGTGCTTCTGTCTGAAGGAAACATTTTTTTCCGGTGATGTTCTGAATGGACTTTAAATGATTTGATATTAAAACATGAGCGAGAACCCATCCATCCACCATCTGCTTGTAATTTCTTTATTGAGAACTGTAAACGTCTTGGGCAAATAAATAAAACTAAAGTCTTTATGCCAAGCATTCAAAGGACATTTATTGTTAATTTGTGTTGTTCTATAAAACAGTCTTTGTCATTATACATGTACAACAAAATTGAATGCAATCCATATTGGTTCCTGAAAGTTAAAAACTAATTTAAAAAAAGTATTTTAATAAGAACAAAGTAGTTATTCTTAATAAAGGCAAGTAGAAACGCATAAAACCACCCACACATGAATTCCGCTGTCATTGTATCGCATTTCTCGTAACACTTTTAATGTCGCACAGAAAGCGTGTCATAATTATTGTATTTGTCCCATAATCACCTTTTAGGAGCGTGTAATGCAGTAGTGGCTTGTGCATAGAAACTTTTTTTTTTTTTTTTACCTGTTTGTCCATATTTGTATTGTCCATGTAAATGTTTCGTTAGATAAGATTGGGTAAGCAGTAGACAACATGAGTCCTGTGTAACTAAAATTAAAGAAAATGTTTAATGATTAAAGCCTCTGTTGTGAAATGCTGTATAATATCTAATATGTGTAGGTAGAATGTACACTGCAACACCTTCACATTGATGGGCAAGGCACTTGAGCTTGGAATATATTTGTGCTTTTACATGATAATTTATGTGCAAGGAATTTGAAGATGTCTGGACTACATCAGAAAATTGTGTTAGTATGATGTGCGGTACCTTATTGTCTTAATGTTTGTGTGTCAGCAAGGTTGCTATCAAAAGAATATATATTCATCCAATGCTTGTTACTAATTCCATTTAATAATTATTTCCCTGTATAGGGATTGATTTCTGTTGGTCAAATAGCACAAATTCAAGTAAGGCATTAATGCAGTGTTTAATTAAATCAAGCAGCTGATTGGTTAGCGGAGTTTTGTTTTTTTTTTTTTTTTTTTTCCTGTTTGTCATGGTGATATGCATTAATGATTGGTCCATCATCTTTCCTTAGGCTGTGTGCTCTTCTTCTCCTGACATCACCATGACCCAGCAGGAACAGGCTGAGTTCAGGCAGAGCCTGGAGGCTGCGCTGTCATGGATGCGAGCAGCTCAGGAGAGACTGCGAGTCAATGACAACACCCAGGGTCCCAGGGATGCGCTGGAGGCCCGGCTCAGAGAAACGGAGGTATGCTAATCTTCATTTTGCTGAACAGCATCCAATAAGATACTCAGTGTATGAGTTATTGTACCGTTGTTCAGGAAGTTTGAAAAGTAGTTTGTTCTTGCTTATTTATATTGATTATGGAACGTGTTTACCTGTATTGTAAATTTTGAGCCTGTACAGATGAGCTTCTATTAAATCTTATAATATTAAAAGGAAAGCTGCATTTTGATGTAAAATCCTGCTCCTTATCCAAAAGCTTGTACAGTATGTAAGGTATCATGGCTGTGTATCTTTTTTCAGTTGCCTTTGTTCCACCGTGCTCTATAACACAGGGACTGTTTCTTTTTTCCAAAGGCTTCATGGTATATAACTTTCTGCGATAACTGATTTTTATTATGCTGCATGATCTGTAGTCAACGTAGTCTACGACCACAGGCCCAGATAGAATAGTAGCTTTTCTGCTTACAAATTGTGCAGAGGAATCATCATGGGCATGGCGTCCTGTATTCCAGCGGTCTTTGGACACCCACATAGTCCCAGATTTGTAAAAGAGGTCTATTGTGATACCAGTTCCCAAAAAGCCATGTTCTGCAGTGAATAATGACTTTCGGTCTGTAGGTCTGACATCAATCATAAGGAAATGTCTTGAGAAAGTCACAGTGTCCCTGCTTAAGAAGGAGGTAGAACCTAAGTTGGATCCATATCAGTTTGCCTATAGGCAAGATTGCAGTACTACAGATTACATTCTTAGCACGTTGCACTTTATCTCTAAGCAGCTTGAGGAGACGAATGCAAAAGCAAGACTTTTATTTCTTGATTTTAGTTCAGTGTTCAATATGGTGCAACCTCACTTGCATTTGAAAAAGCTTAGAGATAGGGATGTTCACCCAGCCCTGATCGGGTGGTTGTTTTCTTTTTTTACTAGTTGAGCACAGCAAGTCAGAGTCAAAAAGACTTTTTCAGAGATCAGGTGTGCTAATGTAGGCATCCCACAGGGCTGTGCACTCTCACCTGTTCTTTTCACACTTTATACAAATGATGGTACAGAAGTACACCCCCGTAATTATATCAATAAATTCTCAGATGACACTGAGATTGAGCCATCTTCTATATATTCTTATATGGATGCCTCCGTGTACCACGATGAGATAGATGTCTTCATCCAATGGTGTGACCGTAATCACCTCTAAATGTTACTAAAACATAGTAAATGATCTTTGACCCAAGGCAGGTACTTTATCATCAGCCAGTGGTTATTAAACACCAGGCAATCAATCAGGTGTCTCCCTTCAACTATCTGGGTGTCCACTTTAGATAATCATTGTTGCTGTAAGGCACATATTGATGACTTATGCAGAAGATTGCAGCAGAGACTTTATTTTCTCAAGCAGTTAAGGCTGTAAGCTGTGAGCAGCCACATCATGCTGGTATTCTACCAAGTAGTTTTAGATGTGGCATCACAGCTTGGTTCGGCAACCTAACAGTCCATTTGAAAAATAGATTGGCAAGCATGCATAGAATAGCCATGAGCACCATAGGCCTACAGTAATACGAACCCATACAGAGCCTATATGAGAAAGCAGTCATTAAACAAGCCACAAAAAGCAGAGCAGACCCTCAACATCCTCTTTCATTCGAGTACTACTTGTTCTGGCAGAAGATTTAGGAAATTAAAATGTAAATCAATCATTGAAGCTGTCATTTGTCCCAACCTCAATTAAGCTCCTTAAACAAAACACACTTACTTAAGTATATGGATTCCTGACACTATGCATGCTAAGTGTAAACTGTATTCTTTAAAAATATAGTATTGTTTTCAATAAACTGTGAAATGTTTCCTTCTGTGTATATGTAATGCAACATAATGTAGCACAGAGCCCAAGACAAATTTCCATCTGGGGAAAATAACGTTTACCTTAACCTTAACATATGCCACAGCTAAAACCGTGTTACTGAGTCACTCATGCTTACATAAATGTTTGCAGGACTTTACCCATGTAGAAATTATTAGAATTGTAATTTTGTTTTATGTCTAACAAAAGCATTGAATGCTTTCAAGGATGATGAAGGTTGCCTGCATTACAATGTTACTCATGACCTGGTATTTGCCCGTCATTAAAACGCAGGTGTTCTGGCATGTGAGGAAGGCTTTAATCCTAAGCTTTGTGTGTTGTGCTTGTAGGAAATTCGTGAATCGGAGTGTGAGGGGCGTTTAAAGTTGGATGTGGCGTTGGGGGCAGCGGATGTTCTCCTTCGTGATGGGGACGAGGAAGTCAAACGTGAGACTCACTCCAGGCTGAAGGAGCTGAAAGGATTGTGGGAAGAGACAACCACATACATCATACACTGCCACAGGTGAACCTCATCTCCTGGGACAACTGCTTTGTGAAAGGTGTTGCTCAGATGGCATTGGTTAGTTTGACAGATGCAAGAAAGGATGTGGACGACCTGTTGTTCTGAATACAGGGCGAGGTCTCTTCATTGTGTGAAAGAGTGAAGGATAAAGGAGCCATCATCCAGTTCAGCTCTGAATGCGAATGCTCTTATATTTTTAGACAGGCCACTGCAGTGTTTTTTCCATTCCCACCTTGAGCCTTCTTGAACATGTCTGTCCCTCCCCCTGCAGCCGGATAGAGTGGGTGTGGCTCCACTGGAGTGAATACCTGAAGGCACTTGAGGAGTTTGAGCTGTGGCTGGCAAGGATCAGGTGCACGCTGGAACCTCAGCTGGAGCTGCAGGTGGACCTGCAGGGGAAACTGTGGCAGCTAGACCACCACCGTGTGCTGCTGAGCGACACACATGCTGAGGCGGTCCTCCTGGAGCGGCTGTTGGAGGAGGCTCTCGCCCTCCACAGTCGCACTGAAGACCCCAGTGTTGGCCCGGAGGCACTGCAGAAACTAAAGGAAGCTTATGACCACATCAAGGGCGAGGCCCAGGTAAGGAGGCCCATGGCATTCCCACTGCACGGATGTCTGTTGGTAAGGAGGGCCATGGCATTCCCACTGCACGGATGTCTGTTGGTAGGGACGCATCCATGGCGATGATGATGTTGTGTACCATCTGGATAATGTACTTGTAAAATTCCTTTGCTACCGACCCCCCTGGTATCATTAACTTTTGGAAATATAATGTGTGATGTTACAGATGATACGGATCTGAAAATCACCAATAAATATGTGCAACAATATCACGTAATGAAGTAGTCAGGAAGGCTGTGGGGGACTTTGTTTTGACACTGACTTTTTTTAAGTGTCAGAGCTGGAATAAACGTTTTGCATTTTCTGCTTAATTCCTGTGATTTTAAGGGATCCTCTAGGTTTTACTTATTATTCACATGTAATGTACATGGTTCTTGCATCATCGGGGGTGCACATAAATCCTATTAGTGGCATAGTAGTGAAAAAGCATGTTGTTGCCAATGAACCAAAGTGCAGCCGTGCTGTTGTGGTGGCTTTGGTGGGAACCGTTAAATTAGCGTTACAGCTACTTCAATGGATGGTATTTATGTTGTGGCTGTTCTGTGTGCTGTAGTCAGTGTTTGCTTATGTGTACCTTTTAATGTCACCTGGCTTACTTTTTGCCTTGTTTGCCAAGAATTGGAGGTGGTCCTCTGAGCTGTGTTTAGCAGCTCTTGGGTGTGCAGTGAATACCGCGATTTCTTGATAGTGTCGCAAATGTGTACCCTTTTCCTGTGGACCTGGTCCTAATTTGGGAGTATGAGAAAAGAAAAGAAAAAATTGAAATTTTCCATGAAATGATTTTCGATGTTCGAGGCAGTGTGCATAATCCGAAAGTGTCCGAAGGAAAGATTAAGCCTTTATGTGCTTCAAGTGTATATGACTTGTGGTGGACAGTATTTTTTGATATGTATAAATTAGGGATGCAGACGAATATTCGAATAACGAATATTCGTTTAACTTTTTACTATTTGAATTGATATTTTACTATTCGAATGTTCGTTTCTGTATAGCCGGCTTTCCTTGTGTGAAACTCATGCGGCATTGCAAACGATTCTATATCGTATTATCGTATAATCTGATGTCGGATTTCTTTTATTAATTAAGACAGAGTCTT
>JABJVR010008789.1:0-10365 GCA_025773905.1 Chitala chitala
ATATATCGCAGAGTTATTGTAATGTCACGTAATTTGCTAGATTTTGACGTTTTACTGAATTTCTCAGAAAAGCTCACGATTTATGTTGTTTCTTTGTTTCAATCGTCGGCAGCGGAATTATATCTGCTATCATATTACAGATTCAAATTATAATCACGAAGATCGGAAGTCTTACTTTTGCTTGTACTGTATTTGCTGTACATTGAAATTGTGATACATTTCTATTTCCCAGTCTCAAATCGGTGAATTCTAGATAACACAATAATCCATTAGTGTCACTGTGAGTAAACCGTTCACTTTTGTAATGTATTAATATCATGTCCTCTGTGTAGCCCAATTTCAGACCAATTGTTCTCATCCGCATCGGGGCTGTCACCTCGATAATATTCCCTGTGAATCACGTCTCTTTTTAATTTTTAATTTTCAGTTTTCTTAAACAGCCATAAAATTAAACCAATTTAAATACACATTAAGGCTAACAGTTACCAAAATAATAATATCACCACCCCATCAAATGTTACTGTGGTGAGCTCTAATAGATTCTAAATTGCTGCCATTCGGCATCCAGCTAGTGACTCCTTCGTATTTATTTAATTAATTAATTTAATTAAACTACACTTCAATGTTGTGCTGTACCACTGCACTGCATATCTGGTTCATCAGCCATAAATAAATAAGATGTATCTGGCGTCACACTGACAGCAGTGCAATTCGTACTCCAGGTTTCTTTTTAGGAGCGGAAAAAAAAAACGGAAAAAATCACAAGTGGCAGCTTTTTATTTTTGACTGTACAGTGGATCTCATGATTTCTGAGCTACAGCACCACAACGTTTCTTTCAGTCCCCAGGAGCACCACTGGTTTTTTTTCTTCTTCTAGTAATATGTTTCCTGTTCCACCCAACCTGAAATAAAACATAAACCGGAGCTCATGAAGCATGTAGGCAACTTGAGAAAATCACTTCATTCCCAAGAAAGACTTGCCAGAGCACATAGTTCCTTCAGTAACACTACATACTGTACTCAGTTCCTCATACACACGTTACAGCAACACACACAAACATATTATGTATTTAGAAAACCTCAGGTTTGGTGAAGCGGCATAATGACAAGGCATGTAACATATCTGCTTAACACCATTTGCTTCTTGTCAAAGTGAGGTTCTTTTACACCTTTTCATTATAATCCTCTTGAGAGAGTAAGTCTGTGGTGCATATGATAATGTATCTTACCTCCAGGATTACGCCTCAGAAAGTATCTTCGGATTTCATCATAGAAGAATATAAAGAAGGAGTACGGTAGGCCGCAAAACCACCAGGTGATTCTGAGGAGGCAAAATAATAATGTACAATATCTATCTGCTTTCTTCTTTGCAGGGACATAGGAATGCTGGAGCCTATCCAAGCAGCCTAGGACCCAAGGGACGATACACCCTGGACAGGGTGCCAACATATGACAGGGCACCAGGCATGAAGGCATTTTGAAGCAATGACCTTGCGGTTTATGCGACAGAGCCCTTATCACTCAGGCACCATGCCTAATAAAGTATTTATGGTAAAATTAAACAGAAAATGCATAAAATGTTTTTAAATACATATAGATGTTTAATTATATTGTTCAAACATACTATAAATGACATTTTATTACTCTTTACATTATAGTGTATATCTCAAAGCGCCAATGAAGTTTTAATTGTTGCTCCATTACAAAATCTGCTATACATTGAAATACACAGCATATTAATTTTTACTAACATATTTTGTCTGGTCATTGATTTGTGATACAACATCAATATACTGTGTTCTGTCAACCAGTTTTCAGTTCAGTATTATCTAATTAGGATTATAACGATCCTTAATCCTTAGAATTGGAATTGCATCTAAGGTCAATTTAGAGTCACCAAATCAATTTAACTTTGTCTTTAGACTGAGAATGCAACAACAAGTGTGCATGCTCACACACACACACACACACACACACACACACAGCAAATTCACACCTATAACATATGTATAATTAGCATATATCATTCTATTAAAAATACAACTTACTTCAGTGGGTACATTCTGAGGGCAATATCCATTCCTGGACAGTAGGACAGGAAGGCAGCAAGAGATGTTTCCTCAAAAATTCCAAAGTTAAGAATTCTGTTCCTGTATATGGCAAAATATATTGGTTTAAGATCTTTATCCATTTTATCTCCATGTCAAAGTGGAGATACATAGAGAAGGATCAGTATATGTATAGTCAACATTGAATTACAGATACAAGTGTGCATCATATGCTTACCTCATCCCTTGCTTAAGGATAGAGTTTTTTCTTGTCTTACAGACAAGCAAAACAGCCCACTGGCATTCTACAATACAAGTAAAGAAGGCAGTGTGGCATGTATACTCTATGATCTTCCTCTGTTCATAAGTCTGAGATGCAGGAAACAGAAGGAGTAAAAGAGAAGTTTAGTTTAATCATGACATTATTTTCCACTTTTCACAACATTCAACGTTGCTTCAAAGTGCACAGATGTAGAGTTACTGACCCACTGCTGCCCATAACTGTCTTGCAGGTCATTTACAGTTTTGTCGTCCCAGTTAACACGAAGGCCCGGCAACAAGGTGGGCATAAACCCATTCTCAGCAAGGATGACACAGTAAGTGAAGAAACCAGCAGCATACTGGATCATACCTGGGAAAACAGTGATTACATTTCACCTAAAGAAGACTCCAGTTTCTCACAACTATACTGTACTTGGAAGTTTATGGTTAGATACCAACATATGTTTTGAAGACATTGCTGCTACAGTGACTCCTGTTTTGAGATACACTATATCAATAGTGACTGCTGCTCACAGTAGGGTGTTTTGTTCCATGATCTGTTCACAACTGAGAAGCGACTGCTGTTACTGTGCACACAGAAGACTCTTACCAATCTGACCATAGGCCATACTGATGAGTCTCTCGTTCACTAACTTGTCTGTTTTGGCATTTCTGGGGTTCCTCTTCATGATGTCACTTTCAGCATCTTCATAGGCCAGGGAGATGGCAGGGATCTTGCAGAAAAGAAAATGAATTATTATTACATAGTCGCTTATTCAAAGATTTGTCAGCCTTCCAGCTCACAAATAAAAAGGTTTAATTTTTCTGGCAGATTCAACTGCCTGTGTACTTGCCATGTCAGTGCCTAAATCGATGCAAAGAATAGTAACAGTCCCTAGAGCCAGGGGCACATTTGCAGCCACGTACATCAGGAAGGGGGTGATTTCAGGGATGTTGCTGGTCAGAGTGTATGCAATGGATTTTTTCAAATTATCAAAGATCAAACGGCCTGAAGAGACAAAAGAGAAGAGTTAGGAAAATCAAACATTATTAAATTTTACTCGGTTGATCCTTGCAGGGTTTTTTTTTATACCTTCTTCTACTCCAGTGACAATGGAGGCAAAGTTATCATCCATGAGAATCATGTCAGCTGCCTGTTTGGAGACATCTGACCCAGCGATGCCCATAGCAACACCAATGTCGGCTTTCTTCAGGGCTGGAGAGTCATTCACACCGTCTCCTGTTACAGCTACAATGGCACCCTGTTGGATTAAGAAAAAAGGTATTATAACTATTTATCTCTATGTTCAGCCTTGTTATCTTTGCAGCACGGTTGGCCCACAGTATCCATGGGTTCTGCATCCACAGATTAAACAAACTGCAGATCAAAAATATATGTACATTGGTTCCACTTGATAACATTGATTAAATATAAATCAGTCATTTGTATTATCTGGAACCATTGTACATATATTGTTTTAAGTCAGTCCAACAGACTTTTTTCAGTGTACATAGTTTAGATTTAACACATCTAAATGGTTATATGAAAATACTATGTCATTTTATATAAGGGACTTGAGGATCTGTGGGGGTTCTGGAACCAATTCCCCATGGATACCTAGGGCTGACTGCAGTTTTTCTCAACAGTGTGGTAAGCTTGAGGTAGGTTGAAAGTTCAGTGGACAGTTCACGATTAGGATAGTATGGGAAAGTACTTTAATTAAGAGTCCAAGTTTGCACACAAGGGCAAAATTGTTACCTGTCTCTGGCAACCCTCTACAATAATTAGCTTCTGCTGAGGGGAAGTTCTGGCAAACACAATCTCAGTGTGATGCTGCAGGATGTCATCCAGCTGCTCTGTGGTCATATTTTTCAGTTCGGAACCATGGACCACGCAAGCCTTTGCGTCTCTGCAGATGTGAAGAATAAGAAAGTCAGGCAGAATGATATTACTGAACTTTAAGCCTCAATATAATATAGCATTTTCAAACATAATGAGAAAATATTGTTGCTTTCAATATTATCTAAAGTAACATGAAAACAGTGAAGGTGAACCGTAAGGTACAATACCTGGGGTTTACTTCACTCACTGGAATGTTCAAACGAGCAGCAATGTCTTCAACTGTCTGGTTGCCCTCGGAGATGATACCCACTCCCCTTGCAATAGCTTTTGCAGTAATCGGATGATCACCGGTAACCATTATAACCTGAGTTAAAAGATGGAAGTTGTATCCTGTATAGTCTGGAATTTTAATGAATATTGCAATGGAAAACTTATCCAAAAATGCCTCAATCACAAACCTTAATTCCGGCACTCCTGCACTTAGCCACAGCATCAGGCACAGCAGCACGGGGTGGGTCAATCATGGACATCAGGCCAACAAAGCAGAGTTTCTCAGTGGGGAAGTTCAGATTTTCAGAGTCAAACTGGAAACCCTCAGGGAACTCATCGTCAGGGAGGAAGTATTGGCAGAATCCTATAATAACAACAAAACGTGCTTAGACCACATGCAAAGTCTATCAAGTAAAATGAGAGATGCAAACTGAAACTATGCTGCCATGTGCTCACATAACTCCAAGTCTTATAACCAGTTGTCAGTACACGAAGACAGACTGATGACCTGTATATCTCTGCCTTACCTAACACTCTCTCTCCAAGTCCACCTAGTTCTAGGTAGGCATTATGAAAAGCATCCTTCATCTCATCGCCAAGTGGCAGTTCTTTGTCCTGCATCATGATAGTGGAGCAGCGGTCCAGGATTCTCTCTGGGGCTCCCTTCATCACTAAGATGTGCTTAGGCTCAGAAGAGTTGGCATTTTTATGGATGGAGAGCTGTTGAAAAGATAAAGATCTTTAAGATATCCGTCTAACTCGACTGCAGTTGAGATAGGTACTGTCCAGTTACCTGGTACTTGTTTGTTGAATTGAAGGGGACTTCTGCAATTTTTGTGTACTTGTCTCTTATCTCTTTCACTGACCCACAGGACAACTCAATACATTTCAGCAGGGCTGCCTCAGATGCATCACCAGCAACATCTCTCTATGAGGAAAACAGGCAGTTATAATAGAATGCTGTTTTGATATGGACATTTTAAAAATGAAGGTCTGGTTGTTGTCATACTATGGAGAGTACAGTTGAGAAACTAAAGTCAAACAGTACACATGTATGCACCTTCAGGACAGGCACATTGCTCTGGTCGGCTTGAAAGAAGGCACGGTTGCAGAGTGCAGCTATCCGAGCCAGGGAGCTCCAAGTAGGAGAGCTCTTGTCAAACGAAGTGCCGCTCTGGTTCTCTGTGGTGTCCGCCACATGGATCTGGTTGTCAAACCACATGTGGGCCACAGTCATGCGGTTCTGGGTGAGAGTCCCGGTCTTGTCTGAGCAGATGGTGGAGGTGGAGCCCAGGGTCTCCACAGCCTCCAGGTTCTTCACCAGGCAGTTCTTCTTGGCCATACGCTTGGCAGTCAGGGTCAAGCACACCTGTCATTTCATACACCATGCCATAAACCATTTATAGTTAGTTTTAACCAAACATAGTATAGCACATGGCAAAACTGAAATTGCTACAGGTCATGTATAATAATACATAGCTGAAATCATATTGGGAATCTTCATTATGTCATATATAGCACAAACAATAACGTATTGTCACTCTCCCAAACAGACTATATAAAAAACTAAAAACAAATGTCTTTAGAAGAGTACTGAGTTTCAAAACATAACATAGTGTGACATGTGAATAAACAAAATTTCCTTGAACTCACAGTGACAGTTGCCAGGAGCCCTTCAGGTACATTGGCAACAATGATTCCAATGAGGAAGATGACGGCTTCCAGCCAGCCATACCCAAGGATGATTGAGAGGATGAAGAAAGAGACTCCTATGAAGACTGCTACTGCTGTGATGATGTGGATGAAGTGCTCGATCTCAACGGCAATTGGCGTTTGTCCAACTTCAAGGCTCGAGGCAAGAGTTGCAATGCGTCCCATCACAGTGTTGTCTCCAGTGTTGATCACTATGCCACGGGCTGTGCCTTATTGTTTCACAAACAATATATATTTTACACCTTCATTACCTGATAATGGCTTAATTAAAATTTTACCTGATTAAAGAGAGTTTGTGTTTGAGGTTGCAGCAATAAAAAAGAACTAAAATCAAAAACACAAAAAATTAACAAAAGCTGGTAAATAGCAAAAACGGTGTATTTTCCAAATAGTATAGACTGTAAGATAGAAGATAAAATATTATTCCTTGTATGACAAAGATAAAATTCTATCAGATTATATAACAGGTTATGCAATTTAACATTATATAACAAGATTCAGAATGGCTGTTTGGGAATTTTGTTTTATAATTATGCATTTCTGCTGCTATGGAGTACCTTCCACGCAGTTTGTGGAAAAGAAAGCAATATTCCTGGTCTCTAGGGGGTTTTCATTGGTGTAATCAGGGGAGCGAGTCTGAGGCTCAGATTCACCAGTGAGGGAGGAGTTATCCACCTGTAAAACAATCAAAATCAGTCAGCGAATCTGGACAGGTAATCATCAAATAATCTGCAGATTATTGTAGGGCAAAAAAAAAAAATTCTTTACCTTACAGATATGAGAATAGATGACACGCAGGTCAGCAGGAATCCTGTCTCCTCCCTTAATTTCCACCAGGTCTCCAACCACCACATCCTCAGCGTTAATGCACGTTTTTTCCCCATCGCGGATCACTATGGCTTGCTGATAGAAACAGTGGGTCTTAGTATGATTCAGGCAGTGCTGTACTTACAACATCAACTTTCAGTATTTGGGGCCTGCTTATTGCATCATCAATACCAATACTTTACGGAGCTGACAGAACCAGGAGATCAGACCTGGGGGACCATGTTCTTGAAGGAGTCCATGATTTTGCAGCTCTTTGCCTCTTGGTAGTATGAGAAACATCCAGTGACAAAGACGACAACAGCAAGTGCAATTCCCAAGTACAACTGTGAAGAGAGAAGACAGAGTCACATGTTAACATGTGTGGACCATATTAACACAGACCATGATGGAACCGATTTCCTGCAGTCCGTTTGTAATTTACCATGATATAGCTCATAAAACATTCACAGTCATTCCATAGTTGCTGTATTTTACAAAAGCAGTTAGCCTACAGGGATCTTTACTTTGAGCTTTTTCATCACAATCCCATATAAAAAGAATTCTCATGTATTTATTTAAATTCTGCCATTTCATGTTAATTTTTTATCACAATACATTTAAAATGCAGCTACACATTACGTCAACAATTTTCAAGGAACTGCCCTCACTGTTTTGAAAAAAATCTGTGCAGGTGCTGTTTTGGTACACTTACGTTGTCATTTGGAGCATCTTCTTCGTAAGCGACCTGGATACCATAAGCAAGAAAGCAGAGCATCGCTCCTATCCAGAGCAGCAGGCAGAAGCCACCAAACATCTGCTTGCAGAACTTGACCCATTCTGGGGTGGTGACCGGGGGAGTGAGGGTGTTGGGCCCGTCACGTGCTAAGACTTCCTTAGCACGTGCGGTGGTCAGTCCCTGAGCCATACAAAAAGATGGAAACCATAATTTTTTTGTTTTCAGTACATCTCCTTCTGAAGTATATCAAGTAGGCTTCAGTTATAGGGCTTCCTCCTACTCAGGACATGAATGCTAATTTCAGCCTGCTCCTCTCTGAAATGCAGGGCTTGCTAGAGTATGCCCAGGTGTCTCTTCTGTACTTCATAAAACACAAATGTATTGCATGTGCAGCCTCTTTTTTTCTGAATGTCAGAATGTTTAATAGTTTCAGATGAACAGTGCATGTGTAAACAGTTTTGTTTGCATGGTTGATGCTGTTAATGTGACATTTCCTAATTATTTAGAGGTTTTCAATATAAGAAAACACTTCTACACATAGCTCAGCTTGAGTCAAAGTAACACAGGATACCAAACTGGTAACCAACCTTATTGATGCTTGTGTCATATTTGAGTTGAAGGTCTTCTATACTCAATTTGTGGTCGTCCTGTAGAAAAAAGCAGGTAAATAGTAGGTTACATCAACACACCCATTTTTCATCCATCCATCCATTCACTTTACCACCTCATCCAGTTCAGGGCAGCGAGAAGCCTGGAGCCTATCCCTGGAAGCACAGGGCATGGGGCAGGGGACACCCTGGGCATGGTGACAACCCACCGCAGACCCCTTTTCCAATGTCAGACATTTTTTTAAAGAAATATAGCATTATTTGTTATCTCAGAAATATATTATATGAAGCAAATCTATATTTATTTATTTTTTAAAGACAGAATATTGTGGAGAATGGGCTCCAGGCTTCCCCGCGGCCCTCACCAGGAATAAGCGGTTAAGATAATGGATGGATGGATGATATTGTGGAGAAAAATTTAAGTTAACATCTACGTGTGGCACGTTTAGGAATGTTTCATTAGTTAAACATGAACTACCATAGATATTGTAACGAGGTACTTCCAGTATACATGCAGACAGTTCATAACAATTCACTTACAATATCAACTTCCTTCTTCAACTCCTCAATATTCTTCTTTCTGGATTTCCTCTTCGCTTTGGCTGGCTCAGAGGTAGCTGCCAATTTGTAGTCACTGCCGTTCTTCATCACACACGTGAGGGGCACAGAACGCATTTACACCAATGTTAAAAACCACATTCACTGCCAGGATAATCTGAGGAAATGCATGGCACGAAAGTATGATCTAGGCAAGATTTATATTTATGCATATTGTAAAAATTGAAAACAATGAAAGTACCTTTTTCTGATACACATTTAAGCAGTTGCATTCCTGTAACACTTCTCTTTACAGATTTAAGGTGAAAGTTGAATAATCAGTACAACACTATATTACACTATTGTTACACTTACATACTGCTTGCTTTTATTCTATTTAAAACACTAGGTTTTCAATTAAGCAGAAGCTTTTTGGTGCAATTAATATCACACGTATGCTCAGCATAGAACAGCTACTGTGTTACTGTGCTGCAATGTACAGTGTAGGGGCTGCTTCTAATGTTCTATAATCCATTCTAAAATCCAGCATTCAGTGTAACATTTATGGTGCTGATTTACATTCTGACATAATCAATGTTGGCATTAATCCCAAACTCCTGATAAGAAAGCTTACTTTCTGAGTGAGTAGTGAATCATGTGACATTTTTCCAAAACCCCTTAACTGGGTTCAGCTGTCAAAACGTGTAGATAAGAATAGCAGGAGACCCAGTGAAACAGCGATGAGCTGACGTTTAGGAGATGTGCTGGGAATGTGGGTTACCCAAGCAGCACTTCACAAGTGTGTGCACCTTGACCCATGGTGGTTCTCCACAGGCAGCTTGGACAGCTAACTGTCCACAGGCCCTCCTGTGTGAGATCACCGCAGTTACGTTGTGGCTGGGCTCTGTGCCAAGCGTGTGATTTCACCGTGGCTGAAGTCAACATGTATCACTGAACCAGTCTTGTGCCACTGTGCTTTTGTGCTTTGACATTAAATCACCTCAGATGGAACACTTGCTAAAATGTAAATGCGGAAATAAACCGGATAACACGGGTGAATCTTTTTTTCTTGAATCACTAAAATCTTCTCAAGATTACAGTGGGCATATTTTGCCCCTGACCAGTACAAATTAATACAATCTGCTTTAGGAAGTGTTTAAATTTATTGATCCAATAACACAAAGTTGCCAGAGTAATCTTGATATCCAGTATTTAAACAACAGAAAGACAAAAAAAAAAAAAATACTGGCCTAATTTATAAAACTGCAGTAATCTTTGTGGACTGGTGCATGTCCACTCAGTGTTTACCTTTGTGATCAAACCAATAAACAGAGGCAGTTTACATGTCAATTGTAAGATGGTTATCTATAGGGAGGTCTGTGTCAGGCCATAACTTTCAACAGATGCAATGGGGTATGTTGCAGTCAGCTATAAACATCATGATCCATTGCAACATATTTAACTTAGTTTTTGGTTCCTCTCCTCCGTTGTTGTCTGGCTTCATTCATTTGTATTGATTTCTTCAACTTTCTCTGTAAAGCG
>JABJVR010008790.1:0-10365 GCA_025773905.1 Chitala chitala
CCACCTTGCTCTGCTCTGTATGCATTTTGCATGTGTAGGACCGCTCCATTTAATACCGAGCTTAGCACTGAGCCGTTAAGCTCTGCTTTCTGTGTTATGGCTCTGCAGTGGGGACTGAATGTTAAACAGACTTTTAGATATTTAGATATAATAGAAATCCATTCTGCGGTGGTGACTGGTAGGACTGACATTTCAGTTTGGTCTCCATGGAATTAAGAGGTCCTTTTATTGTCCTTAAATTTTCATTGTAAGGAGTTTTCTGCAGTGCTGCAAAGTCCCAATGACAAGAAATGATACATTTGGGGGTCGTGGTAATTTATTACTGCCTACAATATGTGTCCTAAATAAAAGATACTGTTTTGTTTTGGTCAAGGTAATTTCTCCTTATACACTAGAATTTTTACACTACTGACCTTTTCACAGGAAATCCGACAGAGGCAGTTTTATGAAGGCAAAAGAGGTTAAGGATTAAGATAGGAACTCGTTGAAATTAATGATCTATAAAAGAGTTTCTTTCAGAAATCATCTTTGCCCATAAAACATGGAAGTGAGGATTACTGGTCCTGCAACAGCTGGTAAAAAAAAAGAGCCAAGATTGCCATCTCTAAAGGTTACGGCCACCACATTCTCAGCATTTGAAAGTAACCTAAGGAATCCGGCCCTAGCAGCAGCTATATGTTGAAACTGAGCGAATGTAGAAGTAAAGGACAGGTGACCTTGCAGTTTCATGTCGAGTACAACAAGGGCTAGAAAGGTTAGTAGAGCTGTTGGCTTCACTGTTGTTTTCTGAAGAAGCCTAAGCAATACTATAGGTGGTTAGAGAGCTTTGCTGAAGGACCATCTGCCAGATTACTCACAAGGCTCTCATAGGAGTGGAGAACTGGTGATCTGATGAGATGAGTAACGCTCGTGGTTTGATGCCCAAAGAACAAAGTGTGGACTGTACAGTCATACACTACTCATGTTGCTTTTTATTATAATTTTTTTTTTTCCATTTGTGGGCTACATACTTATGGAAATTGTCCTTTTAGCATAACTTTGTGCCTTAGAGGTTTACTGTGTTGACAGTTACATGGAGAATTTAAAATTGCTGCAGCTCGCATATCTCCATTTCAAAATCAACTTCCATCATTAAAGTCACTTTAAAGAAATATGCTCAAAAGAACCATCAGGCAGCTAAATCATCACCCACGAATTGTTCGAATGTCATGTTTAGTAAATTACAGAGCACAGTTTTCCACCCATTTCAAAATGTGTTCGGCTCGCAATGATTAAAAACTACTAGGTTCATCTAAGACCCCTGTAGTGGTAGCTTGAATAAGGTTGTGATTGTGGGCGCTCATTATCCTGAGCAGCCGCACCCCCTGACGGAATTTGGTACCTCGGCTCACATTCCAAAGAGCCCCGCCTTGGCACGAGCGTTCCAAGTTATGTGCTTTCTGCTCTCGTCCCACCGCAGACGTGAACAGCTGGCTGCTAACATTTGGCTTCCAGCTGTACAATGTCATCCCGGGGTATGTGAAACCCAGCACCGAGACCATGGAGCCATCCTACGAGCTGGTCCGCACGCAAGTCAAGACCCAGGAGTGGGACAGTAGCAAGGTGAGTTTTACTAATTAGGTCTTAGCTCACTCGTCCTTTTAATCAGTCCTTCGAATCAAGTCCACAGCTTTCCCACGGACATGAACCGATTCGTTCAAGACGCCTTGGTGGTCCCCGGCTTCCAATAATATTATTTGGGGGGGGGGGGGGGTTATGATGTTGATCAGCCCACCATTAAAGGAATTCCCTCTTCATGTCCTCTACCCCAGCCATTGATTTGAAATCTGCCTCTCAATTTCACACTCTGCCAACTAGGAACCAGACGCCCCGAGATCCAACATTTATCAGGCTCTTAAATCGCCTTTGAGTCACATGAATAATTGAAGAGATTGCCGTTGTCTTCTTGGGCTGGGTTACACTTGGAGGGTGCAGCGGAAGTAGAGCACACTGCGCCGCTCGATGCAACCTCGTGTGCAGTGACACTGGCGAACGCAAACGATCCTTTTTCACGACTCTTTGGGAGACATGAAAAATGGGCCCATCAGGCGCTCTGCGGGTCTGAAAGCCCCTGCAGTTCTGATACTGATGATTGTGAATATGATAAGGCGTGTTGCGGATCGTTTCCGATTCTTATGTTACTTAGCCCATGCTATCAGCCAGTAGAGCCCATATCAGTCATGCACGCTGAAGGCTGCGAACTTCGATATCACTTCTGAAATGAATACATGGTGTCATTAGGGTTATTTTCGTGAGCGCCTGATGTCGTTATGGTGTTTCTTCTGACCCGTTGTGCTCGGAGCATGCTCAGAAGGGCTTTCGGGAAGGCTCACGCACAACGAAATTTGATAAAGGTCATTATAAGACAGCCGGACTTGTTTTCGTATACGCTGTACAGGCTTTCATGTCAACAAAGACTTGTGTACACAGATGTATAAAACATACGTGGGACACACGGCATACACAAAAGCATGAACACAGAAAACAAAAGACATGCAGTATAATGTATACAGTACAAGAAAGTTTTTTTTGTGATTACAAATAGCAAAAAGCACTTTTGCACAATAATACATATTAATATTGGCCTTACTATATATGTATAAATAACCAATACAATAGCCATGTATTGCTATACATTGATTGTTGTGCAATTTTGGTCATAGTCAGGAAATTCTTGGAATAATTATATAATCATTGGAAAAAATACTAATTAAAATGAGTATTTTTAAGAGTTAAGGATTAAAATAGGCAAATAATATCATAAATAAGAGTTAAGGATTAAAATTTGCAAATAATCAAATAATCATAATTATTGCCATCACTCCCTTAAAGTATTGTTCTTTTATCCTATTTTGGACAGTATTTATCAATTTAAAAGGAAAATAATATTTTAAAGTAGTGACAACCCTCACTCTGGTTAGCCTGTTATGCAGGTGTCTGTGAGCTGATTAGAGATAATTAGGAGTTCAAAATGACAGAGATTGTTTATGTGTGAACGTTCGGCCTGAGGAGCATAAGAGTAATGGGCGAGCGATGACGTGTCTTTGATGTCGTGTGATCATGTCTCCGTGGCAGCCAGTTAGGCAGGGTTAGGAGGGGCGTCCGTGGACTGTGTTTATCTCTGATCCTGTCCTTTGGGAACGGTCTTATCTGGCCCTCCTGGAGATGCAGTGTCTCTGCCACCTGCCCCCCGGCTTCCCTGTGGAGACTCCTGTCGCTCATTTTAAGACGGCCTAAAAGGCGATCTTGTGGGGGCGGGGGTTGAGTAAAGAAAAAATCTTGGGGAAAAAAAAATTCTCGCTCAAGTCAAAGATCCTCCCGCTCTTTCAATTTGAGCTGTTGACCTTTCCAAACTGCATATGCCTGTGAGCATATACAGGACAATTGATTTTGAAAGTAATTCAGTATTTCCACATTGTCTGAGAGGGTAAAGAAATTGAATGAAAATGATGCCCTGCCCATTGAGAGCTCTCCACGCTCTATCGGAGCTGTGTCACCTGCAGTGTTATTTGGGCTGCAAAGGCAGCAATAACTCAGGATTAAATCAACGCCGGTAGCCTCTTCTGGTCCAAATGACCGTCCAGAACCATTAGAGGAATCACAGTGCTTCCTTGCCACTCAGGTCCCTAAAATGCACCAATGTCATTTTGAGGAAACTCTTGGGCTTTAAAAAAGAAAGAGTATAAGATGCATTACTCCTTAGTGGCGAAAATATTTCTTGATGGATAGCCCAAACTCTGTTCATAGCACCCAGTCTGGCATTGAATTTGGCCTTGGATTCATTGGAGTACGTTACAACAGTGAGTACGGGTTCGCCGAAGCTGTTTTTAATGACAAATAAAGGACATGTTAAGCTTCACAATACCTCACAACATATCATTTCCTTTAGAGAGGTTGACAGATTCACGATGGCTGTTGTATATCGTGGCAAACTCAACGAATCAAATGGAAAAATGTGTCTTTATCAAATCCGGTTTTACACACGTTACAGGAAGAGCATCTATCAGACTGGAAGCAGGGAGGAATCCCGTGACGACAGAATGGGGTTCACACCCCCCTTGTGGTTTGTTTCTGGGTTTGATCAGTGCTCCAGGTTAGCTGTCTCACTGTCCCAAGTGGAACATATGCTGCTGAACCGTGAACAACGAGTGGTTGTGAATATCGAGGGAGTGGTTTGAGTGTACAGCAGGAGATGGCCTCTGGGCATCCTGTGGGAGGGCTGACAGCATGCGAGATGCCAGGTTCTTGTGCCCCATAGTCCCACTTCACCATCTGACACCTGCCGTCCTGTGCAGCAAGGCGCAACTCGTGACCAAAGCCACCCCTGAGCAGGAGCTAGTATTGCAGGAAGTCCACACAGTTCACGCTTACCTCTTCCTGGCACAGACAAAATGCATCTTTGGTAGAAGTCTGCCACTTTACAGAGGCCTCGCTGCACCCCCCTGCCTGTATCCCTTGTCCCTATCCCCATCCTCTTTCCCAGCCTGCATTTTATAGCAGGCTCCTGAGATGGACATCCCCGCAGGGCTTGCTGCCTTACAGCTGGGCTCTCCAGACAGATGTCTCTGGCTGGGCAGAGGGAGCACCAGGGCATGGCAGGCTGAGACAGGCGCCCGTGCTCTGACAGAGTGGCCGCAGCGCTGCATTTCCCCCGAGCCTCTTCACCAGGCCTGAGGAGGGAGGAGCCTTAGCCATGCCAGTCTGCTCATGCTCAGTTTGCCTTGCTGCAGCCCCTCCTCCATCTCATGCCATTTTTTTCTGTCAGACTGTAGCATGTCCTCAGCTGTGAGACCTCACTTTAAACAGCATTAAAGACATCTTTTGTATTTCACAAGTTTTAATACAGGAGTGTCTAAACAAAAAAAAAATGTTTTTTCAATGTCTGAGATAATATTAAAGGGAAGCATGAAAAGCAAGCAGTGGACCTGTTGACTGCCTCTGATTAACTCTGCAAGTGATATTCAAAGTTGTCTTTCCCTTCAAAAGAATTCAGGCTCAGAGAGAAATGGCGTGACCCTGACTTCTCTGCACTTAACTGGTGCACAGTTAACGGCAGACGTAGCTTTGTTGCTGCTGGGTGTATTGATATACAATGTGAAAACCCGGTGCACAAACATGAAAACGAAAGCGTAAATTTATCTGAAAAGGGCACCTCTTTGGCTATTCTTGATAATATTTATGTGCACAGGTTGGGGTAGCCCCCCTCCTCCCTGTACTGCTCAGAGAGCTTTTCATGCCCAGATCTAGTATCATATTCTGTCTGTTTCCCATAATGCCTTTCAAATTTTGGTCACCAGCCAATCTGAATCTATTTTCAGCAAGCAAACGTTGGGTTGGTATAGTACACACACAAGTATGCAATACAGGCAGGCAATGTGAGAAATGTATTCACAATGAACTGCCATTAAAGTAGAAAAATATGTTGTAAATGCATATGCAGCACATAAACGTGAAACAAAACAGAAAAAGAGGTTCCTGCGCATATCCCATCATGCTGTTTGTCAGCAGCGATGTGCAGTACATTCTTGGCTGTCTGCAGTATTTCTGTGATGAGCATAATTTAGCACTGGGCCTCATTTGTTTTCATTTAGTTTTGCTGATCCGCCCCATGCATATGCATGAGTGCAACTCTGCCCGTTGTGGGAAACAAACAAAACTCTCATGCCAAATGCTGAAGAAGTACCAGTATTGTAATGAGAATACACAGGAGGACAGACGGACGTTTCTAATGCAGTGTGTGTGCGTTCTTTTTTCCAGCTTTTTTTTTCCCCTGCTTTTTCTTGACATGAGAGAAACCTGTGAAGTGAGCGACGCTTGATTTCCGCATGCCGAGAACCTGCCGCGTGGCTGCGTCGCGAGGAGGTGTTTGATGTGCTAATAATGCTGCGCAATCTTTACCTTTAAAAAATAGCTTGTGATGTGATGGAAAATGTGCATTTCTCACTATATTTCCCCATACAAATGAGCTGTGGAGCTAGTAACATCCAGCAGGGGGTTACAGGCAGCACGAGAAGGAAGCCCCCGTAGGGCTACAGTAAGAAGCCTTGAGAAAGAGCTTTGATATGTCGGACAAATGAGCATACAAAGTGCAGTTGGTGTGTTTGATGTGCTCCTTATGTCCACCGTGGCTCTTGCAGGGACTTGTTGTGCCTTCTAGCCATGTATCTGGGATTGATTGACTGTCTTCTTTTGCAGTCGGTGCTGGGTGTTCAGTGTGAGGTGCAGAGGCAGATGAAGGACTTTGTCAAACTGGAGAGCTTCAGGCCCATCTACGGGGTGAGCAGCGCTGGGTGTCCTGTGTCCCATGGGCCCCCCTTCTTTGCCTCCGGGGGCTCCATCTTCGGCAAGGGGGTTAAGTTTGCCATCCGGGATGGGCAGGTGTTCACCGACATCATCAGTGTGGCCAGTGAGGACAGCCGACGGCTCGCTGCCATCCTCAACAAAGCCATGTACCTGCAGGAGCTGCACTTCACCATTGCTGGAGTGGACACGCACTACTTTGTCAAGGCAGGCCCCGTGGAGGGTGACCTGGCCCTGCTGGGCATGACGACAGGGCGGCGCACGCTGGAGACGGGCGTCAATGTGACGGTGTCGCAGATGAACGCCGTGCTTGGCGGTCGGACTAGGCGTATCACAGACATCCAGCTGCAGTACGGCGAGTTGTGCCTCAACACGCGCTACGGCAGCAGCCCGGACGAGGAGAAAGCCCGCATTCTGGAGCTGGCCCGGCAGAGGGCCGTGGGGCACGCCTGGGCACGCGAGCGACAGAGACTGCGCGACGGCGAGGACGGCTCACGTGCCTGGACCGACAGCGAGAAGCAGCAGCTGCTCAGCTCGGGAAAGGTGCAAGGCTACGACGGCTACTACGTGGTGTCTGTGGACCAGTACCCGGAGCTGTCAGACAGTGTTAACAACATCCACTTCATGAGACAGAGTGAAATGGGCAGGAGGTGACATGATGACCACAGCCTGCATCTGTGACAGACTTTCAAAAGCGTTCGAGGACTTCTTGCCAAAGACAGCGGCACGTGTGGCCAGCTTTGTTTAGTTTTTTCCCCCCATTTCATACATTTCTTTTCATGGACTGTGATTGATGTATTTCTTCGTCATGTTTGTTTTATTATTATTTTTATTATTAGCAGATGCGATAGGTACTACACTGTTCCATCATAGCGGGCGAGCACCCTGCTCCTCTTCCTCTTTTCTTACGAGGAGTGCGGCCTGCTGGAGGATGAAATTTGCACGCCCCAGCTTATTTTGCCCCTGCCGTTGGCGGTCATCATCGAAATGGTGCGAGAGTGAGGAAGGGTGGAGCTCAATGAATGCAGACCGTCCACAGCACGCTCCACTGCATACAGCTCCAAAACAAATTGAGATTTGCTCTTTTTTAATTTTTTTTTTTTTTGTCTTCCCCTTCCCATTATAACCTTTGCCTGCGCTTAAGCCAAGGAGAGATGTTCTCTTTTACCTGCTGCTTTTTAACAAAGTACTGATTGCCACTGTAAAGTAGGAAGTATGAACTAACAGAGAAGCTCACTGCCTCTCCCTGGCC
Organism: Chitala chitala; assembly: GCA_025773905.1. NCBI lineage: Eukaryota > Metazoa > Chordata > Actinopteri > Osteoglossiformes > Notopteridae > Chitala > Chitala chitala. The sequence goes on from JABJVR010008790.1 coordinate 7,592, forward strand.
CTGGATCACGTGTGGTCATCCCCACCCCCCTTGTGGCCAGTCTCTCCCTGGCCCTGGATCACATGTGCCGCCCCCTCTGTCCTGTGTCCCACCTGGGCTTGTTTCTCGTCGTGTCGCGTTCGGCCTTCCACTGTGGTCTCCGTCCCCGTCTCTGTCGGAGCTGCGAAAGGCCTCCAGCTTGCAGCTTTGCGTTTAGCAAATTTTATAAAAGTGCATTTTTGACCGACTGGCTTCTGGCTGGTGTGTGCCGCAGTTCAGCGGACGCGATTCGGTGGATTTTAGTACACAGTACATCAAACAGAAACGAACTGGAATTTCAGTTCTCAACTACCTTTATGTTTTTTTTTTTGTTGTTGTTTTCCAGAGATAGATTTGGTACCAAAAATAAATGAGCATATGAGCACTTCTGGCGCACTTACATTCCCGGTGTTTTCCCGGTCAAACTTCTGAATGGTTGCTAGATAAATCTATGGTGACAACATCCATTCCAGTCAGATTGTCAATATTGTGAAATATATAATTCTGTACAAATCAATGGGAAGGTATTTTCCTTTAATTTTTTTAATTTCATTCATTCAGTTTTATATATGCATATATCTATATATAAAGAAACAATATACGAAATGTGAACCGTTGTCCCTTTTATTGCCATCTGTTGTACTTGAACAATTAAAAGGGTGTTTACACACTTGAAATAAAGTATGAACATGTTTGGAAAGGTTTTTTTTTCTTTTTTTTTTTTGAAGAAATATGTGTTTGTAAAACAGGACTTTAACCAATATTACATTGGTATACAAAATGACAAAGGAACAAGAATTTTTACTAAATTTGCCATTACGCCCATAATTGAATAAGTTGTATGGTATGTAAATCTATTAGATTTTGTTCAGCTTTGTCAATAACGTCATTCCCACCCACAGTGCTCATGTTAAGGTTTACGTTATGTTGTTCTCAAAATTAAACGCACTCAGCCACATTGAATAATCACCACAGACACAATTTTCAAGACCAACTTTGTATTTGAAAATTTTAAAAACGGATCTTTTTGTGTGATTTTGTTTGTTTGAGCCACAGGTAAACAGTAAACATGCTTTTCCATATTGTCAACGCCCCTACACACCCAAGGAGGGCACTCAGTTGAAAAACACATTATATTCCTTCAAGGAGGGAATTTAAATATATATATTGTAAAACTCGTTAAATTACAACCCCCCCCCCCCCACTGTAGCCATGCTTTTTAAAAGAGCATGTTAGTAAAATGTATCTTCACACTTACTAGGGCAGTTTAGCACACAGGTACCAGGGCTGAGAGACACTGGACACTGGTGTTGGACAGGGAGTGTGCGTGTAAACATAAGGCTGCCTATGGTCCACTGTAAGAGGTCTCTTAGACTAGAAGAAATAAGGCTCCACCGTGGCCCTACCAGGCTGGCATGCATTAGGCTTCCATCTCCATCACCCACAGCTTTACACATTTTGTTCTTTTGAGCTCAGTGGCGGGACTTAGCCGAAATCACCGTCCGAAGGGCTTATTATTTTTACTTTGTTTTTAATCCAGTCAGAGCTAAATTAAACTAAATGTGGTTAATTAGAACATGCAGTTAATTAAAATCCTTGAACAATGTGAACGTCACTCATTATGTTTAAGCTGGTTGGGATGTAGCGTTGGGTTTTGGCTTTGTCGTGAGGGACCTACTGGGATTGTTCGGGCAGTGTCACTGCAACCTACATGTTTTGGGCGGTTAAGTTCTCGAAAAAGGGAGGCTGTCGAAGTGTAATGCAATATTTAAGGCATGTTTGAAAAAGTTTTCTTCGTTTCGTTTGATTTTGTTTTCCTTCTTTTCATTTCGGTTTGCTTCTGTTTTATTACCGTTATGCCCTTGAAGACTCCTGCTGTTTTGCGATGACAAGGAGTGACAAGAACATTGTGTAAAATCACACTGGGAACTGTTGCATTGTAGACCTGTATTTTTATTTATTACTACTTTTTTAATTTCTGTTTTCGTTACTGTGGCTTTAAACTAATTTTTGTGACTGCATTTTTTTTCTCAGCACAACATTTCCAGCAACACCCCTTGACTGTGTAAATAAGCAAAAAAAAAAAAAAAACGAGAATAGACATAAATGTTAACATGTCAGTGTCGATCGCCTTATGGAGCTACAGCAGGAATCCTGTGTAGTTTGCAGGTCAAAAATAAAGGTACAATATTTTGTTTTTACACCTGTCGTATTTTTCTTCTGTTTTTGGCACTGCAGCTGTTTTGGTGCCAACAAGCTACAGAAATTTGCAAATATTAGGGCCTTACCGATAGGCCATACTGAAATGTCTTTGTAACTGCTTCTCTGTATAGCAATGGTATACTAAGATAAGAATCAAGTGCCAAAGTGTTAAACCGCCCTGGAGCAGCACAAGCATGTCTGTTGATACACACAGTGGTCAATGACTTCACAAAGGCAGCCAGGACAGCGGTGCACCTGCCCTTAGCATTCTTACAGTTTTAATGTTGAGTCATGAGGCACAAGTTATCCCGTGTTTTTCTCGATATGTGAATGTACTATAGAGTGTAAATGTAAGGAGCTTGTTGGTCATGCTGTCATCTAAAGGAGGATCAGACATCTAAATTTTATCAATGATTTGGTTAAAATGACACAAGGTGATTTATTATTGTGTGTGTGTGTGTGTAGGCGGCACGGTGACGTGGTGGTTAGCACTGTCGCCGTGCACCTCCAGGCCTGGGGTTCAATTCCCGCTTTGGGTCTGTGTGCGTGGAGTT
>JABJVR010008791.1:0-10364 GCA_025773905.1 Chitala chitala
ATGACTGTGCACCAGTGCACAAAGCAAGGTCCATAAAGACATGGATGAGCAAGTTTGGGGTGGAGGAACTTGACTGAGTCCTGACCTCAACCCGATAGAACACCTTTGGGATGAATTAGAGTGGAGACTGCGAGCCAGGCCTTCTCATCCAACATCACCTCACAAATGCGCTTCTTGAAGAATGGTCAAACATTTCCATAGATACACTCCAAAACTTGTGGACAGCATTTCCAGAAGAGTTGAAGCTGTTATAGCTGCAAAAGTTGGGCCAACTCAATATTGAATCCTACGGACTAAGACTGGGATGCCATTAAAGTTCATGTGTGTGTAAAGGCAGGAGTCCCAATACTTTTGGCAATATAGTGTATATACATCCAAAAGGAAACAACATACAGAGCATTTTGATAAAAAATACAAAAAAAAGCCCCATAAAACTTATTCTGCTCTAGACTGTCATCAGAGTTCAGTTAAGGAAGACAGCTGACATTGTACGCCAGACTCCATCTGGTCACGTAGTCAGACATCTCTGTTACTGCTTTCTGCAGAAGTTGTTGCATATGACAGTGATGATTTTCAAAAATTTCAACTACCATCCAGTGGACAATGTCTGTTTAAAATGTACTGGCTTGTGATGGGTTTGAATGTCTGAACGAACTTCCCAAACATCTACCACTGAAGAGTTGGAGGGTAAAATTCAGACAAGAGTCGTTCAGTGGAGAACAGACACCTCTGCTTTCACCATACCATTACTTCTTTATTTTGTTTCTTACACTTTTTCACATCAGCTTTGGGCTTCTCTTTTGCAGGCTCTGAGCACAAAAAAATGTTGAATGCGGCCATTGTAAAGAGCACGTTTTAACTTTTTGCCTTAGTGCTAAGACAAAGTGGTAAATTAATTAGTTGTAAATTAGTGGTATTGTATAGTTAGACAGTCAGTTATGTGCTGTTTCACATTGATGTATAATGTCCATTAAGTGCAACCAGTCTACAGAAATGTATAAGTAACTGTGAGCACAGTTTTAAGCCTCTTTTCCAGTTCTGTTCAGAGGTGGAATATCCATTAATTATACAACCACTGCACATGTTAGGTATGCTAATTGCAAGCCCAGCCAGCCATTTTGTTTCCTGTTTGCTTACTGAAAGTTCTTGATATATTTTTTTAAGTGAGCATTGTTTCTTACACACAAATATTTGTCTGTTTTTATAATAATGGAAAGATTACTCATACCAATCACCACATGTCTGACACCCCAAATATAGACACTGCATGTAGATGACTAACACAATTAAAGATACACAATAACATTTGAAATATTTACTAATATGTTCACTAGGCACAAATCCTTATATTCATTTACTCTCGTATTTATTAAAAAAACACACAAAGGTTACAGTTTTGGACTTACCCTTTCTCGCAATAGTTTTAGCCTTTTCCTTCTCAGTTTCTGTTAAATAAGAAACACATTCATTAGTTCAGCATTACCACTTTTCACCTGCTTTATAGGGTCCTCTTTGCCTAGTTATGTTGTCAAAAGTCTGTGTTCACTAAAAACATAAGCAAATTTACAAACTTTACTTGTTTCTAACTGTAAGAGAATTAACAAATCAATTAGTCTCTATTAAATATTATATTTGTAAAGATCTACATTGCAGTTATTTTAATGGTGTGATTTGAAATACCAAATAAATATCTGGGAAATGTGGGCGCATTTTAAAAAATGACATTTCAGTTACATATAGGTATAATACAGCCATCCTTCAGAATGTCTTCCCTAAAGACAGTGCCTTTATTTTAAAGTGTCATTATTATTTACCTGGCTTGAGTACTCTGGCAGGCTTCTCTTTTTTCACATGGGGAACTAAAAACAACATTCCGAAGACAGGTACAATTTTGTGAAGATTCGGGTATATGACACGGGCAAAAGGTCTGTATCTTTGTTTGTGTTTGCTTGATGCCTTGAGATGTGTTGCCAGGTTGTGTCAATGAAGGAAAAAAGGTGATTTGTTAACAGGTGTGCTGTATTTGGATAAGGGGAACATCACAGGTACCTCTTCCTAAAGGTGGCATCTTTGCCTTCTCTTTGGGAGCTCCTGGTGCTAACACAGACAAATGACAGAAAAACTTGAGAAGGACGTTCCCCTTAGCTACACAGTAAATGACTGGAAATATAATTTCTTAAAATACATTTTTGGAAAATTTTTAAATAGAATCAGAGGCATATGGAGGAAGCTATACCTTTCTTTTCAGTGGGAGACCTGGCCTTTTGTTTGTGAAGCACAATTTCTGAAAGAAAAAAACACACTGTATTAATCTCACTTTTACAAAGGAGGCATGACCATTGGACAAAAATTATAAAATGAACAATTTTAATACATTTTCATGTACCTTAGTATTTGGGAAACACAGATAGTAAATCTATACAGCATATTATTAAATGATTTTGAACCAGAAACCCCAGTGGAAAAAGAAGTCCAAGTCTGAGCTAGTCATTCCTGTTTCCATGACCACAATATACTTTAGATAGCCCCTGCTTCAAGTATTACCCATTTATAAAATATTTGCTGAGAAAACAAAGTTGTACAAGTGAAGTGCAGCACAAACTGACATTATACCTTCCTTTGTGGGGACTGGTTCAGCGGCCTCTTTGGGGGCTTCAGGCTCTGAAAAAACATCCTCATGAATTTAAGAGGACTGGACAGTCTCTGGCTGCTTTAGAACAACGCTCAAACATCATGTGTTTCATGATGACCGTCAGTGGTCAGGTTTAACACGCATGCATGTAGTGGTTTGCTGTGCATAAACAAACACCTTTTGGTACCGTTGAAACAGTGTCTTTAGGATCTGAAATACAAAGAGCATTAAACACCAATTTTATTAAACAGAGGTATAGAGAATCAATTACACATGTTAATAGGGAATTAAAAAATTAAGTGACATGATCATTTAATAAAAGAATGATAATGCCCCCAAGTAATTTTTGACAGAATGCTTTCCACGTCTACCATATTTGACCAATTTAATACGACAAAGTTATTACATAACCAAATGTTTTCTCTGGAACAACATGTCATCTAATTGTGTAGCTATATATAATTACAGCTATGTTCAAAATTAAAATAAGCAAGTTGTACACCATACTAATTTGTTTGCCTTATAAAATAGTCTTAGGTTGGAAAGTAAATGTGTAAGAAAAAAAAATTAATGTAAAAAATGAAACGCTTAAATATTCACATCAGGTACTGAAACTTTTATGCATTATGTATTATGCATGTAAAATAATTTTTCTTAACAACAAAAGCTTTGCACATTACAGAGGAGTGTTGCAACATGTATTATGGTATAAACTCCTAAAGTATATCTACCAAAATATGTATTTTAGACCAAAGTGCAGAAATCAGGAAAGCCCCAAAATGTTTTACCTTTACACCAATAAAGGTCTAGCTTGCCAGAACAGTCAAACTCTGTTTGCCATAAAATAAATATACAATTTCACTGCGCAGTGTGTGTGACGACTTGGCTTCTTCCTGAATATATAATACCTACCTTTATTTATCATTTATCATACATTATTCAACAAATTAACCACATAGGGAAATATTGTGTTAATTGCTCTGAACAAGTGAATATTAGACAATAAAATGAAAAATTCTGAATTTTTCATTTAGCATTTTGTATTTATAGGAAAATTTGCAAAAATGCAAGGATAATCATTGCAGGACATATTAGGTTTGTGATGTAATGCCCTTCATTGTTTATCAACCTTACCTACATCCATCATATTTATCTTATTGCATCACATTAAGTATGCAGCATTAGTATTGCATTTGCTGGTATGTATGCCGTTTTTTAAATAAGTTGCCAAGCCAGTTTGTATTGTTGATTGAAAGAAAGAAGACATTATATCTGTACCTTGCTTTAGAGGAGATGGATACTGATATGGATATGGAGGCATTGGGTGGCTTGTTAAAACAGGAACTTCAGATACTGAGATAAACATACATTGCATGAGGCATTAATATTCAGTAACTTTTTGGAAATGCTATACATGCATTTCATTAGCCATACATTTTAGACAGAAACCTATGGGCTGAATCCAAGACAAACTAAATTAGCCTAAACATAAAAAGATTGCAGATTAGTAGCACTACTCCCCTGCTGAATTAACATCACAGAAGTGGGAATGAGTATTGCTAAAAGAAAAAATTTGCTCCATACCGAAACATCTGTACAAGACTTTTAGACAAAGCCTAATACAGCATAGCTGCATAACATAAGCGTGAAATACCTGTCACTGGAGTAGGTGGGAAGGGATTGTCTGTCACAATGTGATGCACTGAAAAATAAACACAATTGAAAACAACTTGATTCTCATGCTGATGTCAGGCAGACTGCTTGGCCCAATTTGTAGCTTTGGAAGGAAGTGGTTTTGCACTTAAGGGAGGCAGAAGATTATGTTGTGCAGTGTTTGTCACAACAGGGCTGCATGCTAACTCGCAGTTCACCTGTAGGGGGCAGATTATGCCCAGAATGACATCCAGAAACTGCAGGTAAGCAAAATTTCTTTTGCCTGCATTATCTAGGTGCAGGAAGGACTGACAGCAGCTTACAATTTAAACACATGAATGGAGGTAAGTGAAGATTGCTGTCAGATAAATAATGTAAAAGAGTTAAGAGAGTAAAAGACCTGAAGTGGTCACGGATTGAGAGTGAGAGGAGATACAGCCAGGGCTGGACTGGGACAAAAAATATATATATTTTTTGGTCCAGGCAGCTCACCACTACAATACAGAATTGATCCATATAATAACAATACATTCTATTGGCCCAAGTGTGCGTAGGCCCACCGGGAAAATGCCCAATATGCCAGATTACCAATCCAGCCCGAACTGGTTAGTAGGTCTGACGGCTGTCCGCACACAAGGTCGGCCGGCCGCACAGGCATTTGACAGAATGTCCTGAATACTAGTCTACCTATGGATGCAGCTTTTCCAACACGAGCTGGAAGTTTTTTGAAGGACAAAGAAAAAGACAAGGGGGCGGAGTTTGTCACACAAAACTTGCTCACTTTTAAACCATTGCTTTAGGCTCTATTTGTGATACCACTGATAACATTAATCACTCTGAATCTGTTGGGAATGTGTTAAGAGATCCTTTTAAGCTCTCTGTGGTAATCTTTCTCAGAGAAGCACTTTATAAAAATAAATTGAATTTCACTAAGTTTAACTGTGCTGATTATATCTGATTTGAATTCAAGTTACTTATTTGATTTTTATGACCTTATTTATCCAAGCACACCATCCAACAGTGTTTCTACACTAAAAGAAACAGATCAAAGGAAAATAACTTTAAAAAGAACATTATGTCAAGGCAGCAAGAGGACAAGCAGAAATTTTTTTAATGATATACAGGAACCTGCACTTATTTTATGTGGGGAAAAAACACACAAAAAAACTCAAATGTACAGTAAGTGGAATATTACTCAGGGAGCCATTGAATGAAAGTGACATAACTCAGTCCTCTTTGTTTACAAGTTTTTCTTTTCTGGAATCCTTTTGTTCTGTATCCCTAACCATTTTCCAATCCACGTGGAATTTTCACTTCTTATCATCTGTGTATTATTTTGCTTTGAAAAAAGTTGGGAAAGGACACCTGTTGATGATGAAAAGGATGACTACCTTGATGAATATATGCCCCACTCAGACAAAATATTTACACACTGTGCGAACAGCAGTGTATATTCTCAGTAATACATATGCTGCATAGCATATAGTAATGGATTACGTACAATGGAATCCACCTTTGTTCGTCTCTCGTATGTTCAAGATTATAACATATGTAAATGCTAAGTGTTGTGGAGAAGTCATTTAGATGGTCTATTTCTGGTAGAACTTTGCACCATGAGGCAGAAGTGCAAAGCATGGTGTGGTAGGTAAAACATAACTTGAATGTGTTGCAATACTGTTATACTGTCATACCCAGTCATTAGCAGCTGCTAGCTGTGGCCTGATCAATCACAGATCTTTAAAACAAAGAATGAAGAACAACTCATACGTATTTAATGCTATGTGTTACACTGAGCACGTTACTAACCTGTCATGTGTGTGTGTGTGTGCGCGTGTGTGTGTGTGTGTGTGTGTGTGTGTGTGTGTGTGTGTTCTCTCCCTTCTGTATCTGCTCCCCATTCCTGACACACTGCAACCCCTCTGGTCTCTCCAGCTCTGTCTACAGCTCAGACAAGACTTCCCAGACTCTCGACACTTGCCTGTTTCGCATGTTTCAGCTGCTGGATTACACTCAGTACCTGGCTACTTGAATTCAATAAATCTCACTACTCTGCACAGGGGAATCCAGTGTCTCAGAGGCTGTTTCATTTCATTACATAAACTTTATACTAAAATTTCCAAGGAGTATTACACAGTTGTGCAATTAACAGCAAATGACAGTACCTGTCCTTTACAAAACACATTTGTATAAATACCGTAGGCCTATATCATTAAATTCTCTGCTACTATAGTCAATAGCTATAAAATTCTGATCACGTTCATGCTACAAGTTTAAAACATTTACTTGCTGTCATATAATGCATTCAGTTCCACGATGCCTGTAGTTTCACTCTGAACTTAGACTCCTGTGTGATTAATACAGGGTTGTGCTCATAACATTTCAGTGAATAAAACTGGCAACACATACCTGGTTACTTGCTTCTAACCAAAAATAATGTCAAATAACTGTAGGTTAAAAAATATTCATTTTACCTAAGAGACTTGGATGAGAAGGTCTTCTCATAAAATTTGTCTGGTACAATATTTCTGGCATAAAGGAAGCCTTGATAAGTCAAAATCTGAAATATTGCATCTTATTTTAGCCTTTAAGTGTCAAACACGTTTGCAACAGGCTGCCTTGCTGATCGAGGTCCCAACACAATCGATGTCAGCTCGGTGCTGAAAAGCACGTTTAAAAGCGTATAAGAAACCTGGATTCAGACCTATATATGTTAATTGCACACTTTCTGTATTTGCACAACTGCACAAATTGCACACTTGTTTTTTCCCTATTTCTAACTTCTTACATATTTTTGGAAACATATTTGTCCTTACTTATAGTTGTTACCCACGTGTACACTGTCTACTACTGTAACAACAGAACTCCCACTTGAGGATGAACAAAGCACTGTCTCTCTTGTGAACACACAACAAGAGAATGAGGACTGTGCATGCCGTTGTCAGGCCGCTTTACAACGGAGTGAACTCGGGGAAAGAGCTGTCACTGCCCCCTATGGCCCTCTATAAAATCACCACACACACTCACTTTCCACACAGTAAATCCTTCAGCATGTTTATTTTAAAAAGACAGAGCCTTTAGCAGACTGTCACAGGCTTTTCACCAGCCCTTCTTAGACAAGGTAGACTGGGCCCCAACCAAACAATCTTAAAGACTGGTAATATGTGACCACACACACACGAACACGCACACGCACACACACATGCACACAGATTGGAAACATTAGGGTTTCCAAATTAATATATATATGGCATTATGATAAAGTGTAACATAATAGTGCTGCTCTATTATCTTTGTCCTTTTTATAAAGGAAAAAAGTAGGGCGATAAGGACTCTCTCTTTACAAAAACACTTACCATACCAGCCTGGTGGTGCAGGGCAATAAACTGGCACTGGTTTACATGGTGCAGCTATCAAGTGCAAGAGAGATTCAAAGATGTTAAAGACAATAAACAGCCCAAGACATTAAATATAAGATTTTTTCCTTAAATACCACAATCACCTTTTCAATCAACAAAGTGATGTTATAGACCATTATATTGAAAAATGTGATCCATTTTGCCCTGTATTCTCAGTTTTTTAAACATAAATATATTTAACCAACACAGTCAAAATGAGCCGTAGTTAGAATCCACATTTACCTTCTGCTTTAGGTACATGTAGATACCCTGTTTGGTTAAGTGCAGGAGCTGAAAAAAATTGAGTTCAAACATCTTAGTGGTTCATTCATCTTCCAGAACATTAAATCTAATTCTCACAAGATTTCACACAGCGTCTTAAAGTGTATAACCATGATCAGGTTTATCAATTAAAGGCAAAAAATGTATTCAAAAGCACCTTTTATCTCCTCCTCCACAGGATCTGTAACATGCCCTGGAGCAGGTTCTGGTTCTGTGAAGTACAATCAAATGAGTACAGCATACACACTATGTCACATTAACAACTCCTTACTTTTCAAATATATTCTTAAAAACTAACATTTTCTAAAATGTTTTATGTGTTCTTTTCACCTTTCTCTGGAAAACAATTGAAAGAAAAAAAAATCAAAGTTAATTTTGGCATAATTCTGATCCATGTAATTTACAGGTCAGTAAGATGTACTTCACCTTCTTTTGGTTTTTCTACACTTTCTGCTTTGGCAAGAGCCTCTGGCTCTAAAACAGAGAAAATTACTTGATAACAGCCAATTTTCCAGTTTTAACAATGAATATTATAGATTACTAACTCATAATCAGAGCTGTTCTCAGTACTCGTTCTGAAAAAACCACAATTTAGTCTTTCCGGGCATTCAAGTAAATTAAACATTAGGCTAATTTAAACTATTTAGAATTTTCTACCAATTGTTGGCAGAAAACTTAGAACTGTAAACATCCCAAAATGGTGAGCACTTTTGTCAAACAGCAAAGAAAATGAATGTGTTTAAAATTTTTTACCTTTTGGTTTCTGTTTTTCAGCTTCCTCTGTCAAATAAAGTAAAACAAAAATAATCCAACACCAGAAACGTGTGTTTGACTGGCTTTTGATAAACAATTTAGAGATTATCAGGAAGGCAAATACCTTCTGCCTTTGGCTTTTCCACAGGTTCCACCACTGCGGCAGGCTCATGTTCTAAACAACAGAAAATCTCTTTAAAATACAAAAACGTCAACTGGTAGTGTCTGCAATTTAAAGAATTTATATATTGTGGCATTTTCAGAGGAAAATAAAATGTATTCCTTTGAAGCATTTTACTATTATTGTTCAGCTGCTATGGGAAAATTAATTTAAACCTTGTTACAGTTCTTTGAAGTATCTCAGTCAGTGTTAGACAGCAAATAAAAAAAAACTTCCTTTAAGTTGTTGTTCTCCATCTCAAATAAGTTGCCTCTAATGGGGTTTAGATTGAAATAGCAGTAGTTTCTACTCCTGGTCCTGGTAGACCACAATTTACTGTCAGTTTGAGCACTCAAGCATTCATTTAAAGTAATAATTAGCCTAATTGAACCAATTTAGGCTTCTCCTTTGCAACTGAGTTACTCCTTCCATGAAGTTTGGGTTATCAGCTGAATTGCCCAGAGTATAATAAAACGTTTAGATTTTTTTTTTTTTTAATAAGGCTAAAGTAACAGTTGTCACATTTGGCATAATGATTAGTTTTTTCAGACCAGTTTGAGTCACATCAGTATTGTACAATAATGTACTCTATTGGAAAATTAATTCTCCATGTCCAGAAGTAATTAGTGATACATTTCATTAATGAAAAACAACAGTGGAAAAACATGCAAAGAGCACTATCACTGGAATATCATGAGCACTTGAGAACCTCAAAAACAATTAAGTGGTTAAAGAAAAAAAGAGTAATGATTTATACTATCTGGCTGCTCGATATCAACTTGCCCTGTTCATCAATTAAAAACAAAAACACAAAAAATATAAGAAAACTAATTTTGACAAAAATTTTATTCATTTACAGGTCAACAATGAATAAAATCACTCACAGCAAAATCTCATTAGGCATGTCATTTGGCATACATTGTAGCATATTTAACAGCAACTGCTTCTGTTTCAAATGAGCATAACATTGTCTTGATATCGTCATAATTTTGTATGAAACTTAGAAATCCAGAAACTGTTTAGCACATAAAGCATCCGCCAATCCAGAATATCAATCCAATCTAGATCTGCCTTGGTCTGTGGCACACAGTAGGCTAGATTAGCATGCAAAGTATTGCAGCAATATCTACACTGCAGTCAGAGTGTTCGACAAGATATTGCATCACATGGAATTTTCAATGTCAAAACAAAATAGCCATCAACTCGCCAATCTTGATTCAATCTGTAGGAGACTGCTGTAGTCATAACCTTTTAGCATCTAATTTTGGTCTATAAAATTTCAGTTTAATCAAGATTTGATTAAGGCAAGTTATGCATTTCATAAAATTTGGCACATGTTAGGAATTTTTGAGAATTTTTTTGACATGGAACTTATTATTGGTGGGAGACACCAATAATGAACTTGACCAAGGTCAAGGTCAAGGTCAAGGTCAAATTTATTTATATAGCACATTTACAACAGCCAAAGGTGCCCAAAGTGCTTTACAAA
>JABJVR010008792.1:0-10361 GCA_025773905.1 Chitala chitala
AAACACACAACACCACACACACCCCCCCCGCCTCCCCCATCCCCCGGCCTCCCCCCCCCCCCCCCCTGGCGTCCCCCCCCCACCCCCCTCCCGCCCCCCCCCCCCCCCCGCCACGGCGCCCCCACAACTAAACAGCTTTTTACCCAGAGGCATTTTACAGTGAATCTTTAATGAATGCATTCATATAGAGTAGGCCTGTGGACAATGGAATAAAAGACATTCTTTGTCTCAAGTAAACCATACTGAAAACCTCTGAAAAGTAGATCACTTTTTTTTTAAATCTTTGATCAGACTTTTATATTTATTTTTTATTTGTGTAGAACCATGATCTTGACATGGATTGTACATGTTATTGTTAAATTTAGTTTAAAAAGAACAGCTGAAATGGTAAACTGGGAATAGAAAGGTCACTTTATCTGTATGTTTGTATGTTACTACAGTGTGCTTTGGACTTAATGGTCACATGAGACAGCTATTGGATGGCGCAACTTCTGATTAGCCTTATTGTACTACATGACATTGTCATAGCAGTCATCACACAGAGCTTACACAGCTGTAGTTTAAAATAGAAAGCAGAAAGAGAAAAGCAGTGAGCTAACTGAGGGAGCCTGGCTGCTGGCCTCACTTGAATCCTGTAGGGAGTTCTGTGTAACCATGCTGCTGACAGCAGGATGGAGAGTCAGCTGACTCCTTTCACTCAGTTATCACGGTTGTGCTTTGTAGAATGAGATCATCACAAATACATATAAGCATCGCTCATATCTTCTATTCCTAATGGACAGAGTAAAGAGAGTGTTAAGCATGTGACACAGCACATATGTTACGTTCATTTGAGATGAGTGTTCGTACTGATGGCGTTGTATCATTAACTCCTTTGGGTTTATATCCAGAAAACTGCAAGAGTAACTTCACAGCACTCTCAGGCTGAACTGCCATACTGCCATACTGACACTTTAAAATATCCTTGTATGAAACAGTATTTATTTCACACACCTTTATGGCAAATAAACTGAATTATGTTGAATCAGAAAAGAATCTGTATTTGTGCAGTCACTGCAGCAGCGACTGATTTTACGGTTCTGTGGAATCCCATTTTGTAGCCTACTTCAAGCTTAGCTTATAGGTGACAGTTATACAACTGCAAACACAAGGAGTGGATAAATAATGTGACAGCAGTGCCCAGGTGGAGAGGATTTCAGGAGAGCTCGAACCTGCCTTACAGAACGTCTCCTGCCAGTCTTCAGCGCACAGGAGCAAACAGCTGCATTGTGGGTAAACCTTGGTCTGACAGAGGCTGTAGCAGGAGCTGGGAGATCCCGCAAACTGCCCTGCTTGTCTATATTGTCTCACATGGGAGTCAGGGAGCTATTTCTGCCTCGTAGGAGGTCGTGGGTAAATAGGAGAAAAGTCACCAGCTGCTAAACATCAGACCGCAAAACCTTCCCGAAGCTGACTGCAAACGTCTATCCATGATGTGCCAAGCACAGACTCGTAAGTGCATCAGTATGACACGTCTTATTTTTACCAAGCTTACTCTAGACACATATGGAGAACTTTATTCACAGACTGATATAAAATCCAAATACTACTGATAATATAAAAACTATAGTGCAACTATACAATTCTGTAGTTCACTGCATACCTCCAAAAGTTGTTCCCCTCAGATAATTGTTAGATAGAGAAATATATAAAATATATAAGATATAGAGAAAACAATCAACAATTTATTTTCTTCTGTCAACAGAAAAATGAAATGACAAATAATGTAATTTTTCCATTACTGTATAGATTTTTATATATTTCTATGATTAGCCAATACCTTCAGCATCTTCATTGTTTTCTGGCTGCACTTTGGAGAAGAAACAATAGGAAACAACACAGCTGGTTCTGACAGTGTTGCTGTTGACTGAAGCCAGATAGGGAACAGCAGTTCATATTTACTCACAGATAAACACATACTATTTTTGTATTGAAGAATATAACATCCCTTACAATGTAAATGTAAGAGGAATATTTGTACAGTTATAAAGAAAAAATGTACTATTCTTTTGAACTTTTAGGGGGGGGGGGTGGCATTTCAGAGTTTCGTAAGGAAACACAATTATTGTATAAATGAAAATGTCAAAGATCTTAGTAAACATCATTCTGCTCAGTCTGACAGGATTTATGAGTATCTGAAAGTCAAGTTTACATGTAATTAAAAAAGGTATTAAAGCAAAAAAGTTTGTAATGCTTATGAGGATGTTATATCAAATTACTTCATTGACTGAGAAAATGAAAAAAATATATATATATAATTTAAGTATCACACTTAATAAAAAGACAAAATGAAAAGAATTTTTTAAAATTGCTTGAAACCCTAGCAACTGATCAATTGCCTTACAATGTTTCTATACGTTTAAATGAGCACTAGACAACAGCGTGCAGATATGCAAAATGTCTTCTGACAGTATACAGTTACACATGGAAATCTATTCCAGCATCAATGTAATGTCTTTGACGGGAAATATCCTCCCATTATGCTTTTTTGGTCTGCGTTTCCTGTCCAGCCCCATCCTGTCCACAGCTATGTAAACTTTCTCAACGGCTTTCTCCACCCCAGCTGGTGAACAGCACCTTTGAAAAGTCCTCTGCTTAGCATTTTAAAGTCTGGCGGTCAGATATACATCATAATCATTAAGCAAAAAGCTACGATAACTGCTGTGCAACTCCAACAGGGGTGACCGGGGCTTAAACTCACAACGTCACAGGCCACACAGAGTTACCAAACAAGATGACTAGCCCACTGAGTAATTGCACTCTTGTCCTGACTACTGGGGAATTCTCACTGTAACACTTTCACATCTGTTACACAGCCAAAGATTGTTATATTTTTCATGATTGTGCTTTAAAAGGTTATTGATAAATAATACAACCCTGTTCAATAAAAATATACAACTGAGGTAGTTGAATTTTCTCTCCCCTGTACTCTCTTTCATCTGTAAAAAATCAAACAAAAAATCAGACATTAGTCTTCATTCAGGCTACTATTTTTAGGTTCAATCTCTGGAAAACACTGGTGTAATATTAAAGATTGGTTCTAAGCAATGAACAGAAGTCAAGTTCCTAAATGAATGTTTGTGTAAAGCACATTTACACTTTCACTTGTTACAGCTAAATGTGAAAACTCCACGATTACTCTAGTAAATTTTCCAGAAATTCAACTTTCTTGTTAAATGTGACAACGTAATTTACATTTTCCTTATGAATACTTAAAACTGTTACTTTCTTACTTAAATAGGGCCTTTATTTTTCCAAGTTATTTAATACCATCCATCTCACTAGTTTTGCTTTATTTCCAAGATGCTGTGGGAAGTTACTTTGTTTTCGTGTCACATTAGCGCACCAGCACTGAGTACACTGTTTATGGAAGGTGTTCATAAGGTGTTTATTGAACTGCTAATTACCAACAGGAAAACAGCAAGTTGCATTGCCATTACAACACTTGGTTTAGGAGGGGAACCACATACTGAAATACCTCAGTAAAAGATTGTTGTAGCTTAGTTTTGCCTGTTTATCTGGTACTGACAATGCAGAATAGACCAAAGTTGTGAGCTGAATTTCTTTAAGATTTTACCTCTCTGAAACGCCACCTTCCCCCCAACTAACAAGTTGGTTACTGAGGGTCACCTGTGAGGAGCCAAGACTGTGTAAAACTGCATTGCATGCTGGGTATGAGTTAATCAGGTCTATCCTCGTTAAAATGTCATCTAGAATCTCAGAACATGAAGATCACAAATTAACTAAAGATGTGGCGTTTTAAACACACCCAATAAAAAATGATTTAAATAATAAAATTTCACATTATTTTTACAGGAGTATGTTACTGCTGAGACACCCACAGCCCATCCACATCACATTTTTATCTATAACTGCAGAAGCAGTAAACGCTGCGCTATCAAAAAACAATTAGAAGCCTGTAGTACTTGTACTCAAATTACTTGGCAGAAAGCTGTAGTACTCGTACTCAAATTACTTGGCAGAAAGCTGACACTGAAAAAATGTAAAATAAATATGAAATTTACATTTTAAACTCTTTACAACCTTTCAGCACATTTTCATTTAATATAACTATTTATCTGACAGATTTAGCTCGCTTTTAGGAGTAGGATGTATCATGTAGTGCTAAACTTTGAAGGATCTAATTATTTCCAAATAATTTTTCCTTTTCTAGTCAAACCAGCACCTTTCTAGAAGCAGCAGCTTAGACATCTGAAGAGCTTCGGTGCGGACTGTCATGTTTGAACTCCTTTGTCTCCCTCATTTGAGCACTACAAGTTATTACATGCTGCCTAAAACAGTAAATCTCACTTTAACAATAATAATGTTTACAGAGTATTAATTACACTTTAATGTTGCTACACCTACTTGTCCTTAAGGTCTGAATTTTCATAATTCTCTGGAATTTGAGATGTAAACATAGAAATATGTACAGAATGGTGTGGGGTCACGTCACAACGACTCCCTCTTTTTGGAAATCCCACTAGAAAAAAAAAAATACAGGCTGCACAGAGACAATCTCTTGTTGGGTGTTATGTAGGAAATGAGGCTGCTGAATTTTACAGATGCTCCTGGCTCCTTCCATAAAAAAAAAAAAAAAAAAAAAAAATCAGGAAGGTGGCGCTGTAGTCACCTTGACCACGATCTGCGTGCAGATGCGATAAAGAATGGTGAGCCGTGGCAAGACGTACACTGTGCACAGCCATGATGTTGCACTGCGGCCAACACACCCCAGAGCCAGCAGAGGAATCACCCACACCTTTACACACAAAACCGTTACCTGGGGAACAAGTTTATTGTGTCCAGGGGATAATACAGTGGCGACTCCCTCTGGTGGAGCTACAAAAAAAGGTTTGACGGAATCTCCATGTAACAAACCGACAGATAAAAGTGTATTCAACAGTGTGTATCACATGACCAGAAAGGAACTGGGGTTTCATACAAATGATATATCATTCCTAATTATCTACATCTAGGTTACCATCAAATCCCCCCCTCCCCCACACAAACTTCATACAGATAACTAATTAGGCTAAAATGCACGATTAATATTTGGTTGACTTGAGGAATTCTTTCCTTATTACATCACAAAATACATTTTATATCCCAAAAAAAACAAGACTTGCATTTTAAACAGAACTAAATCTACAACTACAAAACTCTATTCTGGTAGCGTTTACCTGCGGAGTTTTTTTCCCCTCCTCCCAGTGTTCCCAGTCCTCCCCCATCCACGTGGGACATAAGAATAGGGCAGAACCAGTTTGACATATACATAGAAGTCTGTATCATAAAGGCTATAAAGGTCTGTTCGACAAGGTGAAGCTCCCAGCAGGACCTTCCCATGGCGGCGAGAGGGGCTCAGGCATCCAGGGGTTGGAGGTGAGGAGGCGTCTATGTGGCGTAACGCTTGGTCCACTGTTTGGCTATCCTGTCGTGCTCAGCTCTGTTGGTCAGGTACTGTGTGGCTATGCTGCCCACCAAGGGGTCCGCTGGGAACAGAGTTTTAAAAACATTCATAAACACAGGTGGTGTATTAGTCACCTGGACAGGTGTACACACACATTCAAAAGTACTCAGTACGCTTCTGATATGCAGTATCTATCTTACAAAAAAAAAAGACAGTAACAGTCTGTGGTTCCCTATGCTGCTCCATAATGCTTACATAAGAAAAATTATAAATTGTACTATAAATATATAACTGTGGATGCAGTTTACATTCATTCATGTAGCAGATGGTTTTATCCAAAGTTATTTACAACATTTCACATACGTCGCTGTCACACTATCTGCTGATGTTATGTTTAGGTTCCCAGATGTTTTGACCAACCATAATTTCATGGACCTGAAAATATGATCACAGACTTCACTGAGACGTGGCGTTTGTCTGGGGTGAAATGTGCAAATATACAAAAATATTTGAAATATACAAATGAAATATACAGTATATTTTATATTGTACTTCATTAATCACAGAGGAAAATTACATTAACGCGTCCCTTGGGGGACGTGGGCAGCCACATGCGCTGCCTGGGAAGCTGGCGCTGAGTGTTCAAGGACACGCTTGGTGGAAAAGCAGGGCTTTGAACCAGGAGATGTTCTACCCATTGAGCCACCAGCTTTTCTGATTTGGTGAGGATATCACATACCACAGGTTTAAGCAATGCACTTTTTTTTTTTTTTAAACTGAACACAAAGCAAAGTGCTCAGTAATGGACTGGATTTTAAACACTTTTGTCCTCCTGAGCTGAAATGCTGACTCTGTCACAGAAGACATTCTGACCAAAACATTGCTATGCCTACAAGCTAATTTGTCATATTTAATAAAATGGTACGTGATTACAGCAAAAAGTAGGCAGTAATAAGGCATGGATCAGTTACACTGCGGACCCAGCGATACAGAAAAGCTAAGCGGGAGGGTAACAGCAGGTGGCAGTGTTGCTCTAGAGCAGCCCACTAACCTGGGTTGCAGTCTGTCAGCAGAGAGCAGATGGACAGCAGCACCTTGGAGACGGTGAGGGCGGGGCTCCAGTTATCCTTCAGGATGTCCAGGCAGATCACACCCTGGCTGTTGATGTTGCAGTGGTAGATCCTTGTGCGGAATGTCACCTGTGTGTGAGTGTGGGGGGGTGCATGGGACCGAGTGTCATTATCTGCCATTAACAGCCGGTGATGCCGCCTCTGTATCCTCACTGACGCATTAACTGCCACCTGCTGACAGCTTAACTGCCCTTAACTGATTCACATACAGTATTTTCACCTTTAAATGTTGTAATATATGAAAACTCTTTAGAGGCTATAAAGAACCTTCAATGGCAGATAGTAAAAACAAAAACACAGGACAAACATTTAAATGACTCTACAAACCCTTGTGAAATATTTGTGTTACTGAGAACCATTTACTGCACCACTGATTACCAATAAAGTACCTAAAAGTGTCGACGAGAAATCATAATGTCAGCCTTTTTAGAAATGACACTGCATAACTCAATCCCCTCTGCACACTTTGGGTTTTAACCAGAAAACCAGCAACCCTTCTCTAAGAAACCATGTGATGTCATCACCTGATAGAAAATAACTTTGTCTGCCCTTCTGATGGGTAGAACCTGGAGAGAAAGGGGACCTGTTTTCTGACCAGGTCTCTGTATAACAAAAACACCTGATTGCAGGGCTGAAAAACCCCAGCAGACCCTGTATGGTTAAGCTTGGAGACCCCATCTCACTAATACTCTGCCTTTAACTACCATAGTTGATATTTCAATTATTATATATTTTGCCATATGGGCCCCTTAGCAGGCAAGGCCTCTATGTGCACATTCAACTCGCCCTGAAGGTAAATTCAGCTCTCCCTGAACAAGCCACTTCTGCAGACGTCACATGAAGAGCGTTTCAGGGCCACTGTCCAACGGTCTTCCCCCCAGGCAAGTGACACAACAGGTGAATGTGTTGCCTTTATTGTGGTAAAATACCTGAACAGGTATAATGACATACCTTTGGTGGTTTGAAGGGGTAGTCTGAGGAAAAGGTGATGTCCAAAAAGAAAACCCCACCTTCGTAGACAGAGCCAGGGGGGCCCAGGATGGTGGACCTCCACTCGTAGATGTTATCTCCTTTTGGCCCAGCACTACAGAGAGATTAACACACGCGTCACGGGGGTGACCGAGGCTCGAACTCACAACCTCGCAGCCCGCACACAGTTACCAGACCAGACGATTATCCCGCTGAGCTAAAGACCCGAGTCCCTTGCTGGGGAGACTAATAGTGCTGTTGTGCAGACCTACTGGGGGCTTCTCACTGTAACAATTTCACATCCGTTACACACAGTCTTAACTAGAACAAAGGCTTGCACTAGTCCAACTACCCTGTCAGCTGGATTACTTCCAACAGGTACACCTGTAATTACAAATTCTAACATTTTACCAGCCCAAAACTTCCCCCCCCCAAACAAAAAAAAAAAAAAAAAAAAAAAAAAAAAAAAAAAAAACACACTCCACGTAGGGCTGTACAGGGAAAGAACACCCAAGGTGCGCTGATCAGGAGAGAGAACAATTTACATTGTGTCACTTGTACAAAGTTGCGATTTTTTGTGTCAGATGTATGCTGGGACAGCTCTTCTGTAAGAACCTGAGTTATAAACTAGCAGTGTCCACCAGTGGAGTCTTCCTCAATATGGCTGCATGCTTTGAGCCAAGAACAGCACAGATTAGGATGATCTGACTGCAAATGTTAAAAGGAACAGCTCATCACCCAGCGGCAACGTGCAGCTGATCATAGTACTGACAGCCCCATGATAAGGGAGAGAGCACAGCTGGAGGGCACATCTATGAGTGGCTCTGCCTTATTTTCTTAGCAAAAAGGGAAAAAAAAAAAAAAAAAAAAAACTTTAATGCAAGAGCCATCTGAGGCTTTGAGTCTGTTATGACAGAAAACAAAGCATCTTCATCATCGAACAAACACTGCCTCAGATAGCATGACACAAGCATTAGCCTCCAGACAACTTTAGCACTACCACGCTGTGGACTTCAAAGTCAAACCCACCACCCCCAAAACGCAAGGCAGCGGTTGACTTCAGACAAAACGCCCGACGTTCGATAAACTGCTGGATGCGGGCAGCGTGATTCAACGAGCTACTTAAATTGTCCAGCATGGCCAAAACGCGTATCAGCACAGAGCGTCCACCAAACACGAGAGGAGGACAACGCGGTTAAGTAGGTGGACGATCCCCGCCTGGTAGAGCGTGCGACACGCGAGAGCGTGACACCAGGATCGCTTGGCCCTTTGAGGCCCTGCCCTGGCGGCTTCACGGAACATCAGCTCTCCAACAAACAGCTCACACTACCACATCTGCTCACACACTGTCCTCGGTGGTTTCTCTTGCTATAAAGAAACCCCCATGCAAACTGCTGTGGGTTTTTCTGCGCTGGAGGACATGAAACCATGTTACTTTAACATCCTCTCAGAAACATCCACCCTTAAGCTTCAGTACAAACCGAGAAAGAAACCGAAACCATTCGGTTTGTGGTTTAAATCCACCTTCACCACACAAAACAAAACTAAAAACATTTGCTCCAATTCAAGTACCCCACCGCCCCCAGGACACTTTAGTGCATTTTATGCGTCTAATTGTCCACATCTGTACACTATTTCTTACTCATCCTCTGGTCATACTGGTCAGAGTAACCATAACACTGAGGTCCCTAGAGCAGTGTTTCCATGGTAACAAAAGACCAAAACGAATCCCGCTTCTCCTCCGCAAGTTAGAGTCCACATTACATTAACGCACATCAAGCTATTACTTAAAACTTTGTAACACTGTCAAAAGTAATATCATACTATTCAAACACATATTTAAGAACCAAATGGGCTCTTTTTGTTGTAAAGTCTGCCAACACTAACTATAATGGATTTTCATCTGCATCTCTAGCACTTCCTCAACTCCTTAGAAACCCAAAAAGTCAGAATTGATTTCCAACACAGATGACAATTCTATTTATGCATCACACCTGTCTGCTGTTATTCAGCATTGCTCCGAAAGGAAAATCCATTACTTTTCCGTCAAGACATTCCACACAAAACACTGGACTGCACAAGCAAAACACTCAATTAATTTGGTTTGAAGGCACCTATCCTAGCAAGCATGGGATACAGGGCACAAGGCAGGGTACAGCCTGGAAGGAACGTCAGTCTAACATGGGGCACGCACACGCGCGCTTATCCCTTCATCTCTTCTTCCCCGAAAACAACGTAGGCACCATTTCTAACCCCATTCTCAGCATTGCAATACCGTAACATTCATCTAAGAGGTTTCGGCAAACATGCTACTCAGTATACTTCCATCAGAACTGAGGACCTTCTGATGAAACATCCATGTTAAATGTTCCCTCGTGTATTAACACCACAAACACGATTTCCCTCTGGTGTCACTAGAAATAAGAAAAGTGTGAATACACAGAAAGACAGAGACAAGCAAATGCTGATAAAGATTTAAGGGACTGTGAAAGTGATGTATTCATGGGTAAAGACAAGGACAACAGAAGATGTTGTGCTTCTGTAGAAATGGCTTATTATGGTACTGTTTACTGTGGGTCAACACCAAATACACACCAACCCATACCAAACAGTACAGAGCTGGGGGGGGGGGGTTCACAATACCCTGCCCCCACCATGTAACGGAATCATCAGCCACAGACTGCGGCATGGTTATCAGTGGAGCTCTTACCATTGGGGGAGGAGGGGCAGTTTTTTCAGAGCTAACCAATTGACTGCAAGCATGTAACTGAGGGGGAGGGTTGGCATTCCACAAGGGGGTGGGTGGTGTGTGTGGG
>JABJVR010008793.1:0-10361 GCA_025773905.1 Chitala chitala
CACATTTGAAATCAGCAGGTCAAAATTGTATGAATTCACCTTTAAAAGTACAGACATCTGTCAATTTAAAAAAAAAAAAAAAAAATGCATACCTGTGTTATGTAAAATAATACTCATTGTTCGTACATGTCAATTAGTGGGTTTTGTACTTCTGTTCTGATTGGATGATGTGAAGCTGTGCTGTGATACTGTAGGTGTGGCTGTGGGCTCCTGGCTCACTGTGTTGTTACTGTGGACATTGGTGTAATTCCCTCTCTGGCTCCCATCTCTCTGACCCTGTCCAGGAGGTGGGCTGCGGGGCCAGCCTGGGTGTGATCTCAGATGGGCTCCTGGTGACAGGGGGTCAGGGCTGCGTCTCCTTCTGGGAGCTGAACTACGGCGACCTGCTACAGACTGTGTACTTAGGCCCCAGCAGTGAGGGTCAGAGTGTAAGGCAGCTGCTGGTGCTCGACAATGCCGCCATCGTGTGCGACTTCGGCAGCGAGCTCAGCCTGGTCTACGTGCCCTCGGTGTTGGAGAAGCTGGACTGACGCAAGGATGGGGGTGTCCAGAGTACTGCCCTGCTGCTTTTACTCCATTTCGTCTTTATTTTTTTCCAGTCTTCACCTTTTGCCCTCTTCAGCCTGATTACTCCACAACAACAGTTATGGCCATCAGGATGGAGCAGGTGGAGGCCTCAGTGAGGCTCAGGTGTTTGGGCCTGTTGAGAACAGCCCTTTCTGAACACTCATCCATCATTTCCCAGGAACCGACACTGGCCGAGGGATTAAATACCATCCAGGACACACAGACTCCTGCGTTGCTAACGGGACTCTTGTTCCTGCACTTGCTATCGTTTTGTCATTGGTGTTGCCAGTGACCTAGCCTCCCCAGTCCACCACTGGGTGACAGCCATAAGAAACTGGAGGGGACGTGGTTTATTAAGCAAGTTTGCGTGTAACGGTTTGTTTGTTAACCTTTAAAAATTTGTTACAGCACTCAGCTTTTTAACAAAAACGATTGAGCGACTGGACAGTGTGGGGAGGATCATTTTATGGGGCAGAAAAATAGAAAAGTGGAGCAGCACAGATGAAGGGCTGATGCATATTTCTGATACTGTATACGTATGTGTATTTGTGTGTGCGTGAGACGTATGTGAAATGTGTATGAGAGATTTGTTCTATGTGATTTTGATCCAAAGCTGAATGTGTCACCTTAAGTTGTTAGAGGAGTGAAGTGGCCTATAAATAAGCGATTATTAACAAGGCTGCTTATCTGAGATTGCTGAGGCAACTGATGTCAGAATTACCATAAGAAGGAGGGGGGTGGTTGGTGAAGGAGGGAGAGTACCCTTATAATGAAATGGATTAATGGAGGTTTCACAGCTGGGGGGGGGTTAATCTGATGTTGGTTTAGGATTCCAGGGATTTGCATAATTTATTATTATTATTATTAATAACTTTTACAGAGCAGTTAAAATTGTGAAATATCAGGTTGTCTGATGTTTGGTATTAAACTGCCTTTATTGACCTTGATTTTCAGCAGTTGCTTTTGCTGGACGGGTAAAGCAAAAGAATGTATGGAGAGGTCAAATTAACTGCACTCGCAAAACTGTGTGTGTGTGTGTGCGTGTGCGTGTGTGTGTGTGTGTAGGGGTGTAGTATTAGAACCAAAACCCAGTCAGACACCAAGAACATGACTGATACCGTCCTGTCTCTGGCATAAAGACGTGCCTTTTGGTTTGGAAACGTTTAAACCAAGAAAGTAACATGAAGCGTGTTACTGCTTGCATAGGTGATTCTAACCAGACATGGTCCCAGGGCCATCAGTTTGTATTCTACAGGAGAATTTACTAAGATTATTGTGAGGCACTACTGTTGTTTCATTTTGAGTACCGTTTCACAAAAGCAGTGAGGCGGTATTCTGAGTAGATGTGAAGGTATGTGAATGCAGCACGGTTGACACTTGATGTCTGAGCTCCTGCTGGGTGCTGTAACAGGGCATTGCAGTGTGAGTGTGTGCTGTGTTCTCACACGATTCCTCACACTTGTGTGCAGAAAAACACTCTATTTGCTCTGCCTGTTCACACTAGTTCAGTATCTGAATGTCCCTCTGCAGTGCATGGCCTTGTCAAGTCTTTGAGCTGGCTTGCAAACGCTTGCATGTAAAGCCACAGTGTGTACACACACACACACACACACACACACACACACACACACACACACCGATGACATAGGGCATGCACGATCATGAGTACTTAACACGTGGACCAATGAACACGCACGTTAAAACAGCAGAGCTGGTCTAGATGAGTGGTATACCCATTTGGACATCTGGCTATGACTGTATTGTTATAGCACCATACAGATATGGTATATTCATACTGATGTGTGGAAATGTACACAATACTGAAATGTCTAATATCAGCTATAATTTATTAGCTTTTATTTTGGATGTACATATTAGTTGTGAAAGCTTTAGGAATACTGTCATTAGAGAGACTTTTTTTTTTTTTTGTGCCCCCCCAGACTTTGTAATTTTATTTCTGTCCAGTTTACAGTAATTTTTATTGGAGTCATTTTTATTGTTTTGGTGGGGGAGGGGTTTGACATGAATCTCCTAAGTCCCACACCATGCTTGGCTCTCTCTATGGACTTGAGAAGATGGCTCTTTGTGGAAGAACACGTCTGCTGGACTTGCTCAGTAACTTCACTGTGTTCAGAGATCAAGCTGGCGTGTGCGTGCGCGTGCGCGTGCACGTGCTGATGTTCAGTAGCCTTTCTCCCGTCGATGGGTGCTCCGTGTTTGCGTCGGTATTCCAGAGTCAGGCTTGCTTATATGCGGTGTGCACATGTTGAACCTCATTCCATCTTCCTCCAGAACTGTTTGGTGACACTGAATGTGTGCGTTTTTTATAGCAAAATAGCTTCTGGCGTATTTTATCAATTTATCGAATTTTGTAAAAAAAAAAAAAAAAAAATTGGTGTTTATGAAGTGACAGAGGAAGTTTGGCTGAGCCATCAGAGCCAGAGAGTTAGACAGTGCCTGTTGGTTCCATCACTGTTAGTGTGTGGGGTGTGTGATTTGGCAGGATTGTCATGTAAATACTGTAACGTGAGTGACTGCCCCTGTGTCATCAGCCCCATGTAAGCATACTGTAGAGAATTTAATGTTCTGTACTATTTTTAAATGGGACTTTATACTAATTTACAAATAAAAGGCTTTGATACTGTACCCTGGGATTTCACCTCATTCGAGGTATTTTCTGTCATTCCATAAAGATGCTCTATACTGTCTCCATGTATGTACAATAACGTTGTTTTAATGTCTCACCTGATTACTGCAGTTGCATGCACACAGTCCCCTTGTTGGATAGTGTGGACTGTGTTCATCACTTAAAAAAAAAAACATTTTAGGTAAAACGTGTATTATTTGGGTATTGCTTTTGAACCTTGCATAAGGTCACCTGTAAATTTAAACAATATACGCCTTTTTATTTTGCTTCAGTTTAGACGCAATGTTGGTATAATTAGTGCAATAGCCCTTTCTTCAAGGTCAATAAATTCACAAGTCAAAAGCAATTATATTTCCACTTAAACTGTGAAGTTGCCACGTGGAAATGGTACTATAATACCTGCTTAAAAGTGGCTCCAAAAGCCTGCTTATATTAGTGCTTTACTGTTCCTTTAAAAATTCAATCGTAGGCAATTTCCATTTTTCACCACAACTTATTTTTGAAAATATTTTCTGAATACAATTTAATTGTGAATTCTTTATAAAATGTATCTACAGTGCATCCCAAAAAATTGGAAACCGGTGCAGACTGGAATAATGTAGTTAAGTGTTTACTAATAGTACAATCAGTTCTATTAGCGAGTGCAGTAACTCATTACGACAAATTCTCATGTCATTAAGCATTTCAATTTTTTTGTTACAAATGTTTGAAAATTCGCCAACTTTGAAGTGTTTGAAGTGTTACATCATGCTAAAATGATTGGTTGGTCATTATATAGGTATTTTGGTCATGACATTTGGGAGAATTACTTCTGGATTTTCAGATGGGCCAGAAATGCTTCACTTTCCCCATTTTAAATAAACAGTTTGATTTACACAGGAACAGGAATAAAACTAATGTAATTTTTTGTAACTTCATATTGCTGAGGAACTCTCAGCAGAGTTGAATCCACGATAATTCCTCACAAACTCATGAAACTCAGACTACACAAAAAAGCAGCACAAAAGAAATTACAGTACATTAGTATTAACACATCTGGAAACAGTGAGCACTGACCACACAGCTGCAGGAAGTTAATTTTATTCAGATATATTTACACTGTTATATAAAGGAAAGAAACTGTTAAAAACGTTACAATTTATGGTCTGCTGAGTTTGGTGTGTGTGTGTTCGAAGGAAAAAAAAATTTAAGTGAATATAGTCATTCAATAACTCCCCTTTACATATACGTACGGTCATAGCTCAAAAACAGACCACCGTAGTGTTTGTGTGTGTGACAGAGAGCGACAGAAAGAGAGCCTACTGAGCTACTGTTCAAGAGAGTACAGGATGTTGGCCCTATAGCAGTCGAAGCATCTGTGTACCCAACTAGCAGCCAGACATGCGTCTCCGTCACATTATGAGTCTGCAGTTCCAATTAAATGCATCACAAACTTCACATTCTCTTATTCTTAAGCTCCAGTGTGAGGGGACTTTTATTTTTTTGGATGTCACATCTAGAACTCTCTACATGCTCCTTTGCAAGATGAATCAGAGCTTCTGTTGGTCAGGTACCTGATGTGGGTGTTGTCAAGTTAGGCAGCTGTCACGCAGCAGGGCATAGGAGAGCATGCTAGGATAGCAGAGGTATCTGGGGTTAAGGGTGAGACTGAAAGAACTGACTTTTCAGGGCACATAGGCAGACAGGTGCACAGTGACATGGTCCCAGGGCAGAACAGAAATTATGTTAGGAAGACAGAGACAGACACAGGTGGACAGAAAGACAGGACAAAGATGGCATCATGGACAGCAGCCTCTCAGGTCTTATTGAGTGTCCAGAGTGGATCCAGGCTGCTGAGGGGGTCATCTCCTGACTGATGTCCCTGTAAGCCCTGGCCGTTTTGTGGCTGAAAAAAGCTCTGCTTGCTGATTCGTGACTTTCCTCGGCTGCTACTGTCCAGTGTGAAGGCCTCAGGAGTTAGGGAGGCCAGTAAATCCAATGAGGAAGAGGAGCCTTGCACTGAGGGCTGGGCCATGGCTGGGCTGGGCTGGTGATTGGCAGCAGAGGTGAGAACAGGGTGGTGATTGGCAAGACCATCAATGCCATTTCCTTGCTCTTGTGGGGGTGGAGGGGACTGCACCTTCACAGGTGGGGAGGTGGACAAAGACGGAGGGGGGCTGAGAGAAGGAGGCTGGGGCTCGGCTGGGGGGCTGAAGATTTGGAGTGTGCCGCTAGCCTCCAGATCATTTTGCAGGTCTACGAGCTGGTCATATCCCTGCTCTGGGGAACTACTGGGGGGACGGACACTTAGTTTGGCAATGGTGGCTTGTATGGAGCTGATAGGCATATCGCCTCCAAGGACAATGTCCTGGGACTCCTGCCTGGAGTACGACTGCAAGGGGAATGTTATTAAAACATAATTAATAACAGTAATAATTTCTCTCCAGGATCACTCTACAAGTGCTAATTCATGGTGATAGCTGGTTTTACCTTGACAGCTGCATTACTGGAACTTTTGCAGCAGGGGGTGGTAGAGATCCCATGGCGCTGGAGCACCTGTTCAGTGTGTTTTAGAACAGCCTCATAGCAGAACTTGAGGTGAAGCTGCAGGTAAAAACAAGTTGTGAGCTCTGTGAATGAAAGAACTGTGCTGGTCTTTAGCAGGACAGTTCAACAGGACTGGCAGCCAGGCACGTCATTGTACATGCTCACCTTCTCTTGCAGCATGTTCTTCCTCTGCTGTCTCATCTTCCTCACCAGGGCGAGCAGGTCAGGGATCCCGTTTCCTGCTTCTATCTCCTGTAGTGCTGCATACAGCAGGCAGAAAGCTCCAGTGCGTCCCACCCCTGAACTGCAGCAGAGATGGGGGTGTCACTGACTTCCGTACTTCATGTTATCCATATACTGATGCATTACGGTTGGTGGGTATCTTTGGTCCTCTCTGATTTTCATCATCTCATTGCAGTACATGAAGTACATCAACCAAATAAAAAATTTTTTCAATACCTAGTTATGTGGTTACCCATCTCTGTATCAGAGTTAATGGATGAACATATTTGTATTGCTAAAATTACACATTATGCAGGTAATGCTATCTCTGTGCGTTAGCTCCTCATCCCTTCCCGACCTACCTGCAGTGCACCACAATAGGCGTATGGAGAGGCCGTTGGTGCAGGTAGTGTCCATGCACCTCCTGGATGAAGCGTATCAGATTGCTCTGGCTGTCTGGGAGACCTCTGTGTGAGCAAAGAGTCAGATCTTTAGCAAGCTTTTCCAGAGCTGTGTGTGTGTGTGTGTGCACGTACATGTGAGTGTGCGTGAGTGTGCGTGTTCTCACAGTTCAGGCCAGGAGGTGAACTGCAGATGTATAACAGTTCGTCTCAGACTCTGGTCACGGTACTGCAGACCCAGCATGCGCTCCACGTGGGTGGGCGTGGTCTTCTGGGTGGTCAGGGTCAGTGTCACAGGCCCCTGGGACAGCTGCTGGCCTCGCTCCGTGGGGAAGTAGCATGGCACCTTTTGCTGCCAAACAGGAATGACAATAGCACCACATGACCAATCGCATTTAACAGCTTGGCTGGACACGCCCCTTCCTTCATTCTTTGTAAGTAACTGATTATCCATACAAAGTCACAAATTATGGAGCCAATCCCAGAGAGTAAGACATATAAATTTGCCAACAGATGATACATCTAATGTTTTATAATCTGAACTACTTGGATTTTCATATTGTAGAATTTCACATGCTCTCACTTGGCTCTTGGGCCTACCTTCTCCAGCTCCTGCTCTGACACCAGCATGACCACCAGGGACACCTTCTGCTCATACACCATAAGCCAGAAGTCAGCTGCAGTGCCAGGAAGCGGTGCCTGTGTGGCAATGAAGCGCGGGCAGTATGGAGAGAGCTCCTCCACCGTGCTTGCGTTGATGTAGTCGTCCTTGCCGGAGCACAGCAGCACACGGTTGCAGTCATAGGGCATGATATCTTGGCGACGGTTCTTCATGCTGTAGCATCGTGCCACAGCGATGGACAGCTGACGAGCATCGCGCTCCTGCTGCTCCTGCAGCTCCCGCCAGTGGGTGTCCAGCTCGGCTGGGTTACCAAGCGCCTGCACCTCGGTGTCGAACCGGTCTAGATCCTCCTGCAGGCGCTGGATGCGGCCTGGGGCACCATATGGGTCGCCCTCGATCAGCCGCACGCCGGTTGGCTGGCGCCGCTGTCCGTCCTGAGGGTCAGCCTTGGTGGGGAGGAGCACGTGTGTGTCTGCCTTGGGGCCACCATGCGAGCCCTCGGGGCTGCAGGAGAGGAGGTCGTCTGTGCTGGAGCTCTGTCTCTGGAAGGGCGACACCGAAGGGCTGGCCGGAGGGGGAGGGGAGGTGGAGGAAGAGGAGGAGCCAGGCTGAGAGAGGTGGGGCCCGCCTACTGGGGTAAGAGAGCCTGAGGGGGAGGGCCTCTGTGGGATTGATCCCATGGAAGGGGGACCTGGGGACGGAGAGGGTGAGATCACACCAGGAGGCTGGGTAATCGGTGGGCCTGTACAGGGGGGGATCATCTGTTGCTGGAGGGTTACCATGGGGGCTGTGTGAGACAGGGGACCCCCTGGAGGCGGAATAGGGGTAGAATATCCAGCAGAGGAGGACTGGGGCACGGGTTGGCCAGGCCCTGGGGGAGACTGCTGTGGCATCACCGGTGGACCTCCCGCAAAGCATACTGCCCCTGGCTGCTGGGGCAGACACATCCCTTGCTGGGAGAGGTGTGGAGGGCCAGGAAGAGAGGCTGGGGGTAAATGGGCCTGAGGGGGTAAAATGCCTGCTTGTGGAAGGGTCTGGGAGGGTGCTGACACTGGGGGTACACGGGGCAAAACACCAGCAGGCAAGAGTGGCTGTGAGGGTGCTGAAGCCGGAGGCTGGTGAGGCAGAACTCCTGGGAGAAGGGTATGTTGAGAATGAACAGAGGCTGGGGTCAGTTGTGGCTGATGGGGGAGAATGCTGGGGGCCAGGGGGAGCTGGGCAGGAGCTGAAGCTTGAGGAAGTTGGGGTTGTGGAAGAACACCAGGAGGCATGGAAAGTTGAGAGGGTGCTGAAGCTGGGGGCAGTTGAGACTGGAGAGGCAGAACACCAGGAGGCAGAGGGGCCTGGGAGGGAGGCCGAATCTGAGCCTGTGGGACCTGAATAGGATACGGAGACACCTGGCCCTGTGATACAGGAGGAAGAGGGTGGGAGCCAGATATCATGTGGGGGGGCTGGTAACTGGGCTGACGGGGTGGAGCCTGAAGCCCTTGGTGCATATGGGGTGGGAGTGGGCCTTGTAAGGCAGGCTGCTGGAAGTGGGAGGGTAGCGGCTGCCTAGATGGCTGGGCATACTGGGAGAACTGGGGTTGTACACAGGGCAGCTGCTGGGTAGGTGGGATCGGCTGGTATCCCGGCTGTTGTTGTGGAAAAGGGACTGGCGGTTGGGGGTACCCTTGCGGGGGCACTCCTGTTTGGCGGGGCACTGCCGTTTGTGGGGCATAATGGGCGACATGGCTCATTTGGGGTGGATGTACGTAACCTGATGGTGCAACAGGGGGCAGCGCAGCTCGAGGGGCTGGGGTATAGCTGGGAATGGGTGTTTGCACGCTGTCTACAGTAGTGGTGGAAGGCCGCACAGTGACTGCTCCCCCTGGTGGACAGGGCTGGGGCTGTGGCTGGGAGTAGCCAGACACAGCAGGAGGCTGAGGGGTAGGGCCCTGGTGGAATTGGGGCTGAGTGGGTAGAGGGGAGGTCCCTGGGGGAAGGACAGTGGGCAGGGCTGGGGCATAACTCTGGGTTTGCTGAGGAGGGAACCGTGGGGTCTGGGCTGTGTGGGTAGGGAAAGGGGAAGGGCCATAGAGCCCTGCTCCTCTGATTGGCCCTGGCCAGTGTCGCGTAGGCACCACAGTGCTGCCAGGAAGGAAGGTATCAGGAGCAGGGAGACGACCCCCTACCCCGACTCCCACGAAAGGCAAATCAGGTGGCAAGCTGCGCAGTTCCCCTGGGAGGTCTCCACCCAAGCTGAGAATAGCTGCATTGATCTGGGCCAGCTCTGGGTCCTCTACACCACCAGCAGAGGTAACATCAAATACCTTCTTCTGCAGGGGGGGCTTAGGGGCTGTAGGTCTTGGGGGGGCCTTCTTCTGCAGCTCCCTGACAAAGAAAGGCAGAAACATGTAAATCATTACTTACAAACACTAGGGTAGAGGAAAAATGCATGATGGTGTGCAGGTCAGGTGTCTCAGGTCGAGAGGGACGGAGGGCTTCACTTTTCCAGGAGGGCCTGGCGCTCCTCTTCACGGGCTTTGCACACTGCCCGTGCTTTCTCCAGCAGTTGGGACGCCTTTGCCTCCAGGTCCTGGTAGAACTCCCGGCCCTCCTGAGATTTCTTCATCAGGTCCTCGTAGGCCTCGTAGGACGATACCAGCATCTGCACTGTGTTGTTCCATCTGAGTGAACAGATGCACAAGCACAAGAGAGCGGTTAAGGAAATTAATACTGACCTGAACTTTAGCTCCAAAGCTTTGCTTTGGACCCTGGTAACACCATGTTTACACACCTCGCAACAACCCACAATGACAGTTACACACCCATACAACCACTTACTTTTGTTCAGTCTCCGACAGTCCCTTGCGCACCATGGCGTACTGCACGTTAGCCTCTGTTAACGCCTTGAGAATGTTCTCCTGTGCGGACAGGTTCTGGTCGATGTACAACTTCACCTGGTCGTACTTTTTCAACTGCTCCTCAAACAGCCTCTGAGGAAAAAGTGTGGAAACAAGTCAGAAGAACTGACAAAAAAAAAAAAAACACAGCTATTAATGCGGAGAGCATTAGCAACATTAGTTCTTGGTTCAAGTACTATCAAAAATTATAAAACCTCAGCTATTACCTAACATTATCTCAGTATAACAAATATTGAGTTTGGTGCCTATAAACATAAATCTGCAACATCCTTTAGAATAAACTCTTCCATAAGTGTATTTTCACCTACATGTTTTGCTGTCTACATCCATCTGTGTTACCGCTGTTGTCAGGATTGCGCCAGGACACCCTCACTATGCTGCACTGCCTCTGAACCAGCCTGTGACCTCGGAGCCAGCCTACCTTCATGTCAGCACGCTCTGTGGTGACCAAGGCAGCTGTAATGTCATCC
>JABJVR010008794.1:0-10360 GCA_025773905.1 Chitala chitala
CTTTCTCTGTAAAGCGCTTTGAGGCATGCTGTTGCGAAAGGCGCTATATAAAAATAAATTGAATTGAATTGAATTTAATTATTCAAGCAGTGTCTAAGGACTTTTGTTTTTTCCATTTTTTCTTGGCTTTCCTACACTCATGCCCAGCCGCACAAGTAGTCCCATTCAGCCAGGGCACACATTTAACTTTGGGGCATAAAGTCTTAAATGGGGCACCAAATCTAATGCATTAAAACAGGTAGCACTGAACAATGAAGTAAAGTCTTCTACATTAAGGTCAAAAGAGCCTGAGAACAGTTCAAATATACAATTGAAAGACAGACATATAGCAAAATTTTCTGTATTCTTTACGTACAGCAGCCAACACAAGCTGTGACTACAACATGTGAATAGTTGAGTTTCAACATTATTATATTCACCCGAGTACAGTGGTCTAATGACAGAACACAAAAACTGTTGAGTACAAGACTAGGCATACATTGTGTACTGTTAGGCAGAGGTACTGACACCAAACTGATCCCAGGGACTTTCTACTCTGAACACAGGGACTTCTGTTCAATAAATACA
The DNA here is from genome assembly GCA_025773905.1 of Chitala chitala. Lineage (NCBI taxonomy): Eukaryota > Metazoa > Chordata > Actinopteri > Osteoglossiformes > Notopteridae > Chitala > Chitala chitala. The sequence continues at coordinate 568 of JABJVR010008794.1, forward strand.
ACCGAAATGACAAAATTTTGTTACAGCACTTATAATACTTCATATTTTGATGCAAACAAATGTACCGTGAAGATGGATGCATTGCAAAGTCTCACCAGCTGCTTGTAAAAAGAGCGTAAACCCGGCTCTCCCTCCAGTCATCAGCCTCCTGCACAAACACATCCTGCAGACGATTGAAGTACAAGGCCTCCTCTGGAATGCCACAGGAGAGCCGCGCCTTCAGGAATGACGTCCACGTGTTCTGTAAAATCCTCTTTGGACCACCTTTGTCCACCTGTCAAAGAAAGCCAGCAGAATGGTGTGAATAATTGGCATAGTCAGGACTACAGAATATGGTGAGATGTTCATGTAAATCCCAAACAGAAAGCATTACGCAGACATAACACGTCACATCTTTCCAGATCAACCTCTCTTCAGGTACCCCATTATAAATTTATACAGGTAAATGGTTTACTTGTTTCTTGGTAATCTGACAAAAATTTGTAAATCAGGTTGCACTGCAATGCCTCTACATCAAGCAGTATGGCATTAGTAGCTTAGCAGCTCATTCATTGTGAAGGAACATGGATCTGGAGCCTAACCCAACCCAAGCTACACTAAAGGCAGGCCAGAACATTCACTGAATTTGATGTAAATCCAGCAGAGCCCAGTCTCTCATACAGCACAGATTAGAGTTCCCACTTTACTTTTCTGTTCCTATTACTCCTGAAACACCCAGACAGGAAACCAGACAAGTACTGAAACTGGAACCAGCAGAACTTGAAAATATGAAGATGTACTCCTTGACCTCCCACTGACAGATTTTGATGTTCATATAAATGTTTGCATGTGCATGAGGGTTGGGCAGCAAACCTAGCACCCCAGTGTTTTTTTTTCTTCACACCATGGAATTTTTGGCTCCCCTTCTTCATTATCATACGGGTTTAACCTTAGCTTTTATTCGGTAACCATAATTTATTTTCAGTAACTGGAAAGCTCCATGAGGCAACTCTGCTGTCAAAGGTACCATTTAAAATAAACTGAACTGAAACTCCAATTATGGATCCAAGTGTGAGATTTGAACACTGGTGGCATGAGGCAGTGATGCTACCCGGTGAGCAGCTGCGCCGCCCTAGTTCAGTCACTTCGAAATCAGAAGCGGCTCTGGCTTGCGTGGGACTCGCTTTCACAGCAAGGCTATGGATCCACATTAGACCTCAAAGTTCTTTATAACAAGAAATAGGAAGGGTGTAATTTAAGTAACAGTCACACAAAATCTTGAGTTACACAAGCAGGCTCAGGACAAATTTGAGCATCTTTTTCATATGTAAGGCAGTGAAAGGTCTCATCCATCTTATCTCACTGAGCTGATTAATGAGTCCAACCTAGAACAGAGCAGGCAGGTGTTCCTGTAACCACTAGTGTAAACAGCTTAAGTCCTCAGCTGCAGGGCTCCAAGCTTAAGAAAATGCATGTCGATCGAGGTTAGCAATGTCCTTGTATTCTTAGTGCAGCTCCTGGCATAAGTATTCACCCACCCACCTACGCCACCCTCTGACTTTCCACAGTTTTGTAGCATTACAATCTACTGTAGAACTGGATTTACGTTCAATTTTTATAACTTTATGTACATTATATAAAACTTTCAACACAAAATATTTGGCAGCAGAAATATTAACACTTCCTCAGTCAATACTTGGTGGACCCATTCAGTTCTGGTAGCTTGGATGAAGACTGTTGATGAGCAGCAATTTTCAGGTCTTGCCAAACACACAGAGGTCTGGGATTTTACTGGGCCATTTTAAGAGACTAGTGTAGATCTAAATATGGATTTAACATAACTGTCCTGTTGGAAGGTAAATCTCCACCCCAGTCTTTTGCCTCCTGCAGTCTGAAACAGGTTTACCCTATATTTAGCTCCATGTGATTTAGCCTTCCCACAACAGTCTCTGTAGCTCACAGTAATTACTGCTGCTGGCGCATGCTGTACATGCCAATACAACTGTAACAGTTTGCTATGGGGCTGCTAGAATTTGTATTATTTGCTAACCCCTCTCTAAATTCTCTCCTCGTGCATGTGGTTACCCGGTGCCCGTCTGGGCATGATCTGAGCAGGATGCCTTGGTAGAGCGGCTGACTCCGCTTGGACAAAGTTCTGCCAGAGGGACACCAAAGGCCTATGAGATCAGCTTCAGCACCAGGAGCAAAGGAGGACTGAATTGTGTTATTTATATCATATTACTAGGAACGATCCAACTCTCCATAAATACCACTACTCTCTGTAATGTTAGCATGTCCAGGAGGGGCTGGGCAGCCAGTCAACCTTGGGCCCCCAGAGGTTTTTTTTTCTCCAAACTGCGGAGTTTTTGGTTCCTCTCCTCCGTTGTTATCTGGCTTCATTCATTTGTATAAATTCTTTGATATCTGTAATTTCCTGTGTATATCTGTAATTTCCTTTGAGGCACGTTGTTGCGAAAGGCGCTATATAAAAATAAATTGAATTGAATTGAATTGAATGTGCCTCTTGTCCTCAACCCTGACCAGCTTGTCAGTGCCTTCCAGTAAAAATGATGACACACGCAACTTTTTCATTTGGTTCTACTCTGACTTTACTAACAACCAATTATATACTCCTGCAACATAAAAACACACGACTGATTAGTATAAGCCCTGCAAAATGTCTTATGAGTTAAACTGAGTTTCGCAGTCATAATCAACACAAGCAAAGAATTTTACAATCTCTGCTACACGTCTTGGGTTTTACAGGGTTCATTCCACGTTGTGACACAAAATGTAGGAAACTCCAGTTATGCAGGGTACCATTTTTTTAGTCTATATTTTAGCAGACTTATTTTAGACTACTTTGCATCAGCTCTTTGTAATTAGTCAGTTCGTCAGTCAGTCATCTTCTATACCGCTTCATCCTGTTAGGGTCGCAGTGAAGCCTGGAGCTCATCCCAGAACACATAGGGCGCAGTGCAGGGGATGTCCAAAGCAGGAGACACTTAGGTTGGGGTGCCAACCCACTGCAGCTCGTTGTAATTAAAGTTGCAATAACACTGTTTTTGCCAGTGTGAAATCAGCAGTCAGCTGTGAAAGTAAAGATTCAGCAACTCCACAAAACTGCTGCCTCAGTTTGCTATTCTAGCAGAACTCTAATGGACCCTTTACACTCAATGCCTTTGCTCAAAACAGCCACCCTACTAATCCTGACCTTGGCTTTAACAGTACTTAAGCACATAAATCTGACTTATTACGTCTACAGAGGTCTGCACAACCAGCTGGTCTTGGCCTGGAAATGTACCTCGTCTTTTTATTGTGCGAGGACAGTAAGTGACCTTGCACCATTGTGAGGAGCTGGGAATACTGTGTCTCTTTGCAGCAGGCTTGGAATGTGCTGTGCCCTCTCATGACAGTTTGAGAAATCACCTTGCACACACGAGCAACTCTGGAGATCCAGGGGTCGGCCTCTGGGTTACTGTCAGAGTTCTTCTCCCGGAAGTAAATGTAGATCTTGTCATTTTCTGGGTCATCCTTGTGCTTGACAGATGAGGCTGATATAAAAGTGGGCTCTGGGAAGGCACAAGATACATCTTTAACAATTATGCAAGTCCTTTCTAAACTCTCTGGCCATTGGCAAGGTTGCACATCACCCCGTTAATATTTATAATACAACTCCAAAATGCCTGAAAGTTCAGTGTGTTTCTTAGCTCTTTTTATATTTCCTTTGGCAGTTTTTCAGGGGTTGTGCTGATATACCCAAGTAGGTCTAGATGGTAAGTACAATTTTTTATTCAGTGTATTACACGACATAAGCGGTCACACTGAAAGCCTTTCCATGTTGTAGGTCAAAGAGAAATCAGCAGTTTCCAAATTCCTATGCAAACTGTAACTGAAGCCTTGCTTCATAAGGTTTCTTTTTTCAGCTGAATTTTGAGACTGCATTGGCAGTCCAGCTGACAGAGGACATTTTGGTTACACAACCCCAAAATAAAATAGTACTTGACCTTCATGCACATCAGTTTATGCTCAGTCCTACATAACATATTGTGCTCTAACTGAGCAGGGGGAGGTGCACCGACAAAACAAAATGTCACACCTCCCACCTTACCGCATACCCTAAATAAGGGAACCAGTTAGCCAAGTGCTTTCTGGTGTTGGTGTTGATGTCTAAGGGCTACAGCACAGCTACATCTACAGCATAAATTTGAGATTATGTTTTCACTCACCTGTCACACATTTGTCATACATCCAGAGAGTCTCTCTCTTCCCAGCTTTCCTCCGAAACTGCAGGAAGCTGCCATCTTTGTACAGGGGCGCCGCTGCATACAAGTCTCCGTCTGAGAAAACAAGAGGCATGATTAAAGCAGCCTTAATGAAGCTGCAGAGCAGGAGCACCATCAGTGGTGTTGGGAAGTCAACAGTACCTAAAAAACAGCCCATAAGCCACTAAAATGGTATAATAATATTTACAATACAGGCCATTTCATTTCACAAACTTCAAAAACTTACAATAGAAAATAAGGGTACAGTTAGAAAAAAAAAGACACTAGATTTGTTAGCAAAGCTCCAAGTATTGTAATAGTAATAACAATACTAAGGTTAATGTATATGGCCCCTTTCACAAAGCCAAGGTCATTGTACAGGAGTTTCTAGCCTCTTATGAACCTCAAAGGACCAAGGCAACACTTTGTAGTTGTGACACAATGTATGTTAAAGGTGGGCAGACTTCAGTGCAAAGACACTTTACGTACCAACTGTGAGTGACAAGCAGTTCTGAGACACAAAATACGGAGAAATCCCCGTGCCATCATAGCTTTCTGAGACACTTCTGGATCGATTTTCCACCCCCGAATACTTCTGGTAAGCAATAAAGGAAACACAGGAGCTAATGCAGCAAACGTTTACTGTTGAAATAGTACATTTAAAAAAAACAAGCATTAAAGCTTTAGTATCTTGCTGAACTGTATCAAACGTCATGCAGCGCAAAGCCATTAAAATTTATGACATTTTTGTGTTAATCACAAAATCTTGTACACTTCCTTGTTTAACAAATGAAAAGTTATATTATTTAAGGTAGGTTGCTTACAAAGATCTTTTGTACACATGATTAGGCTCCCATTGACTGAATACTGGTTGTACCAAGACATAAAAGAAGTGGAAACAGTGAAGGCTGTGTGCCATCCTCACTCAATGCCTTTGCTCCAAACATGAGACACAATGGACCCAACTACATCCTCCTCTCACAAAGCATATCTGTGGGTCACCCAGATTTGATCACTTGGCAAGTCAAAACAGCTCATTAAATCAAACTTGTTTTCCAAACACCTATTTTAAGACAGGACAGTTAGTTACATAAAGCTGCCTTTGTTTTCTCACTTCTTGTTTCTTTTCCTTGTATCATTTCTTTAATTTCTGATTCCACTTATACTTCTTAATGTCAAAACAACTATTGTTATTTTGAACTTTCTGAGGTCAATGACAGAGTAATGGCCGAACCACACTGAGATAGTTTTTAGCTGCGGATGCTAATGGACCCTTTACCCAAAGCCCAGTCGAGTATGTCTGGCTTTATTTATCAGAGTAAAGTAACAGTTTCAGTTATGGATTTTACTGCACACCACACCAAGACTCACACATTTTCAGTTAAGATTGTGACTTTAACATAGATCCAGTTAAATTTAACAAATTAAAATCAGAAAGAATAAATCAATGAACAGAACTGAACTGAGATTTTAAAACCAAAACACTACAGTAAGAAAATAATTATTAGTAACAACACGTTACTACAAGTGTTTGTTATTTCCATTTTCAGTGTCATATACAGCGGCTAACAGTGTGACAGTATGGAGAAATGAAGATCCCTGCACAGTGCAGGAAGGTTTAGTGACATTCCTGCCTGATTATCCATTCAGATGTTTCATTTCCACATTTGGTACCATGTGAATGTTGCCTTTGTTTGCCAATAAGCATGCTTGCTGTGTTACACGGTGCCTGACAATTCTCTACTGCCTTCTCCCGTTAATTCCAGGCAAACCGTGACAGAACTCCATTCTTTAACTTTGTCCAACTTTCCCGTTGGCAACATAAAGCGCTTCATGCCTAAAGTGATTGCAGTGCACACGTACTGCAGTGTCTGCCTCTAGGCACGCTATGCTAAGACAGGTACCCTCTTCTAATTGCCGTTATCCATCTCCTTGGCAATGCAGACAAAGGTCAAAGGAAACACTGACATTTAGTTTTGCCATTTAAATAAGAAGGAACATTGCAGTGACTCTTGCCTCGCATGTTCGCTCTGCACGATTTGCCCTGCTATTGTGCACTGCTTTTTTTTGCAAGTCCACACCAATCTGTAAAATGTCCTTAAATGGCCAAGTTCTACATCTTAAATGTGACTAATTAAATGTTATAGTTATGGATACTGGATGAACATGAAAAAGTCACTAACCAGGTTCCAGCACAGCGGACGGTTTCCATTTGCACCACACACCACAAGGTGATCCTGCAGCTGCTGAATCACGGTAACAATGTAGCCACAAAAAACCTGGGGGAGGAATGTTAGAAATCTTTTAATCAGGGAAATTTTGTGGCCTGGGAACAGCAGTACAGCTGAAGTCATGCAGTCAGCACCACATGAAAACTGTTCTGTAAAGAAAACTAAATTTTTATATACAGTATACTGATAATATCCACTATGACACACCGGAACAGAAACAAAATGAAACTGACCTCTTTGCATATCTGTTCTCCAGTGGTGGGAAGTGAGAAGTTCTATAGTGGTTGGAAAGAGGAATAAATAGCTTACAAACCACCCATTTCTCCCAAAGTCCTTTTATAACTGCAACATGCCCAGGACTGAAATGCTCCCATATAAGAAGGTTGAACCCTGAAACCTCCTGTCTCTTCCTTTTGTTGTCATGATCTTTTTTCCAGTATTTAAACTCTGCTTGTGTTCTTTTACAACGATTCTCCGCTTGTGTTTTCAAGATTTTGTTATTCCTAAACTTTACCTCTGCCAATTGATTTTGCTTATATATGTTGTGGTAGACCAGACAGTTATGATTTTAAAAGCTTTATTAATGGGTATCTTTGCACAAAGAGGCTCTGCATGGAAACAGAGAAGCCATCTGAGGGTGACTACAAGCTCAGCAGGTTATTTATGTTATACACCAGCAGTAGCCTAACCCCTTCCTCCATGAAATATGTGTATGAATTCTGTGGGATTTTTCCTTTTCTTTTCTGGTACGTATTGTTACATTAACTCGTAATCACTGAATTAAACCATACAGATACACCAAGTTACCAGCCTAGTTAGTCTAGTTACCATCAAGGGCAAGAGTCACAGCAGAGTCAGGCGTAATATAAAGACAAATAAACTAATACATTACAGTTGTAAATAAAAGGTCCCTGCTTCATATTTGAAGGACGGAAATCTTTGGTGAACACTGGAAAGATTTAGCTTCCATATCTCACCTGACATAAGTACGGCGGTGTATTACTGCCACCATACAAAAAAAGATATGATCAGTTTTGTTTTAACACAAAACGTTTTGCGTTATAACACAAACCTTTTTGCGTTTTAACACAAAAGCGCCACTTTGTGTTATAACGCAAAACTTTTGCGTTTCTACACAAAACGTTTTGCGTTTTAACACAAAGCAGCTTTGTGACGTTATCTGGTTAAAGATCAAGATCTAATTAATCTTTTAAATACGTGATCATATTTCCATAAAATATTCCGTTTATTAAGAAAATAAATAACGATTAAAAGATTAATTAGACCTTGATCTTTAACCAGATAACGTCACAAAGCTGCTTTGTGTTAAAACGCAAATCGTTCTGTGTAAAAACGCAAAAGTTTTACGTTATAACACTAAACTTTTACGTAAAAACGCAAAAAGGTTTGTGTTATAACGGAAAACATTTTGTGTTAAAACACAAAACTGATGATATATTTTTTTTTTGTATGGTGGCAGTAATACAGCAAACACAATCAGCAGCGCTGTACTCGTACGATCATCTGTAAATAACACACAGCGCAGAAACACTGCAGTTCAGCGTAACTGAAATGTCCGCAGTAAATCCGCGAAATACTTACCTCGATGAAACGTCTGTCATCTATGCTTATCCTGTGAACAGCGTTTTTCCCTCCGACATACACATCATTGGCACCTTCCGAATGAAAGACCACTGTGTGATCCTGGCTCCAGCCGTACTGTAACCTGTCAGCAGTGTCTGGAGAAAATAAAGCAGCTTCTTCACAGCCATTCCTGGCATGATATGATAACTAATCTTTAAGAGTTGCCATTACACAGACCAGAACTATACTTTAAAATCATTCAGTGGATGACCGAAATATTAGCAAAAATAATACCGAACCTTTTAATAGATAAGAAACCAAAAGATGCACCTTAAAACCAGCAGCGTAAACTGCGTACACCATTTGTTCTATTTGACCTGTATTTAAGAAAATACAACCAAAGAATACTCATTTAGTCTATCAAAATTAAATGACTGACCAAAAACCATACCGTAATTTAGGATGAGTCTTGGTGTATAGCGCGTTAAACAAGCAACTAAATGTAACGTGAATAAACATAAAGAGCATAAAAATAACATAAATTTCATTTTGGTCGCCTCACTCTCAAAGCGAAAACAGACACCTTGCGTACTGTAATAATAATAATGAATAAATAAATAAATAAATAAAAACAATAATTAAAAAAGGTTTTAATGTTCCATTCTTGTCAGAACAGTCCGTCCGCACCGGCCATCTGCTTTTTTGTTTTTGTGTGTGTGTGTGTGTGTGTGTGTGTGTGTGTGTGTGTGTGTGTGTGTGTGTGTGTGTGTGTGTGAGCGCGACCGCGCCTCGCCTCGGCTCCCCTTGCTCTGTGTGCGACGCCTCCTTTGTTTTCAGTTTGACTTTTCCCTGTCTCCCGGCCGCCTGTGGAATATTGTTTGCAGTTTTTGTTAATTTTGTTTTGTTTGTTGTTGCTAATATTGTTTGCAACGACAATGTCAGTTTTTTTATACAGCACATTAAAGACAACAGGGTCGTCCAATGGGCTGTACGGTCAAATACAAGCAAATAAGCATAAAATAACAAATAACAAAACAACATTTAAACTCAAAAATACAACGAATCTATAAAATATCAGATTAAACTACATGTGACTAGTACAAAAACAGTTAAATCACGTCATAAAATACTAGAACAGTATTAGTGTAGCAGTGTTGTTTCACGTTGTAGTTATTCTCTGACTCCCTTGTATTGGGTCTTGTGTTCGGGGTTCCCTTTTTGAGTTCCCAGGTACCTGACGAGTTTACTTTTGTACATCCGCCTTGTTCCTTCCCTATGTTCTCCTATTCTGTTTTGTTTTCCATTTAATAAACTTTTCTTACTGCAACCCTACCCAGAGTACTGGCTAGGTTAACAAGGTCAATAGTCAGTAGTTTTCTTGTTTCCTAGTTGAACAGTTACCCCAGTTATGTTTTGCCGGTTTCACACTGGGTTGTGGAGGTTGGCGACCACTAGGGGGCGGCCAGCTGGTTCTTAGCTGGCCCAGTAGTTTTTTTTCATATGTGGGACTGCGCTTTTCTAAGTAGAGAAAAGGAAGCTAAAACGGGAGCTGTGTGGCGGAGAAAGCGAAGAAGGAGGCAGCAGCGCGCAGCGCAGCGGAGGGAGAAGGAAAAGCGGAGAAAGAGTGAAGTTTGTACAGAAGCACCAGTACCTCGTTTTTTTTTTTAGCACGGAGCTAAAAAGGTACTGTGACCGTGATTGTGCACAAAGAACAATTAAAACAGACTAAAGCTG
>JABJVR010008795.1:0-10359 GCA_025773905.1 Chitala chitala
CCCCCCTCTCTCTCCCAACGCGACTATCTCGCTCTCCCTCTCTCTCTCTCTCTCTCTCTCTCACCACTCTCTCTCACTATCCCACTATCTCTCTCTCCCCCTCTCTCTCTCGCTCCCTCTCTCTCCCCCTTCTCTCTCATTCTGCCACTATCTCTCTCTCCCCCCCTCTCTCTCTCTCGCTCTCCCTCTCGCTCTCTCCCTCTCTCCCCCCTCTCTCTCATTCTCCCACTCTTTCTCTCTCTCTCATTCTCCCACTATCTCTCTCTCCCTCCCCCCAGTACTCTTGCTTCACTGATGGGTTCCTCTCACTCTTTTCCCTCTTTTGTTTCCTCCATCCCTTTGTGTCTGCTAAATTCTCCCACTTCGCGTGTCTTTTCTTGTTACTTTCTTTTGCGTGTAAGTCGGATGCCGGAGGTCCTGGAGCGATGCTCCGCCACTTTCTTCGTCTCCTTTTCCGTAATGATTATTTATCACCCGCTGACCAAGCTGTCTTTACAACGATCGTAGCCCTTCTACAGACCTCATCATTGCTTCCGTTACCCTTAATATCAGTGCGGCTCGAGGCACTAATACTTAATGACCAAGCTTCTTTATTTTTATGACCACCATTACTTGCTATTACCATCATTAATGTTTATCCCTTTTCTTTATCGATTTTAAAGTTGAACGGGCTGTAACTGAACCTGCAGTCGAATGGAGGCTCGAAGCCTGCATTGCAAACGTAACCGAATGCCTGGTTGGCGAACATCACAGGACAATCCGCATGTTGTCTTGGGTGTTGTCTGCGACAGAAAGTAAGAATCGCAGAATACGACTAATATTCTTAGGATGCATATATTATGTGTGTGTTTATAAAGGAAAAACAAATAAAACGGGTTAAGAATTCCCACTTTGCGTCGTAGGATTTAACAACAGAGAATACAGGACAAGATGGAAATGTGCGAACGAAGTTCAGTCCTAATTTTCATACTTTTTTTCACATCTACTCGCTTTCCAGATCCTTCTGAAGTACATCAGTTGCTTGGCTATTACGAAAAGGACGCAATGAACCCTGAACACGTTTCTCACATCTGTGTGCTTCATAATCTGGTTGCTTTTCATTCTGCTGCTCAGGTTTTAATCTTCAAACCAGCAGTAATTTATGCGGGGGAAGGTTGGGGGGGGGTGAGAATATCAACACAAACTGGTCTTTGCTTTGAGCCTATTTAAAACAGAGTCAGGCAGTAATACTGAACTGTACTGTTAAAAACAGTCAAGGGCACCGCAGACGGGATAATTCCAAGAGCCCGTGATTGACAGGGGCCCACAAAAATTACAAAATAACATAATATAATTATCTTTCATAGGACCAAAAATATTTAGCGGCGTCCATGAACACAATTATTGTGTTATTTTTCTTTTATTGGCGTTATATGCTGCAGGATGAAGAAATGCTTTAGCAAATCAAAAGCTTAAAATACAACTTCATTTGTTAAAAAACTGTTACTGCTGGGTGTTTCATTTCTTAGCATTTTTAATCCTTTATTAGAGGCCTTCTGGGTGCTGCATTGCACCTTGCCTCACTTTGTTTGGGAATTCACAGTGAGAGAGAGATGTTGACTGTATTCGAAAGCAGCACACAACAGTATTACAGGCATGCGGAGGCTGTCAGCTGCAGCTGCATGCACGGGTGGGTCTGCAGCAGTCAGTAGGGCCGCAATAAGAGCACTGTCCATGTGACACGCCTAGTGTCTTAGCATTTTTCTGCTGCTCATGAGTGGTGTCCCATCATGCTTAGGGGCAGAATGACAGGGGGCCTTCTAGTATCCTACCTTAGCTGGGACGGTGAGAAAGGAAAATTGTAAACTCTGTGACTTTTTATTTCACACTCTCTTTGTTATCCATCCGTCCATCTTTTACCTAGTGGCAAATTCTGTTAAGGGTCACAGGTGACCTGGATCCTGTCTGAGGCAGACTATAGCACAAGGCAGGGGACATCCTTAACGGGGCATCAAGTCAACTTTTTTGGTTAATGTATTGTAAAATACACCGAGATGTAAAAGAGCGTTTCAATTCTGTAGGACATTATAAAATGTTATAACTATTTAACATTGCAGTTGTCTTTGTGAAACTGGAACCCACCTCTCATTTGTGAGGAAAACCCAATTTGAATTGATGCTGGAACATGTGTACTTATTGTACAGGTCATATTTCGCCGTACAACTGATGTAATTAATCATTTATGGTGTACTAATTGGTGTACCCTGCTTTGAACGCTGTGTTGCCTGTAGGCCACCAATGACCCTGACCAGGATAAGAAAAAAATGAATGGACTAATTGGTTGTTAAAAAATGTCATAGGGTGTATATCTTTTGTCATGCTATCAAAAATATACAGCTAAAAATATTAAGCAAATTCAATTCAAAGCATACTGAAATATGGGGTTAATCTTATATCTAATTTTAGGGCATTTTCATATGTCGTTTGCTCATTAGATCAACTGACAACTTTAAATTGTTTAAAATTTACTTGTTAAAAATCCAAAACTAAAACATGTTTATCTCCAGACTGTGAGCCTCCTTGCACAGGAAAAAAATCACCCTGCCAAAAAAAAAATCCCTCCCCATCATAATTGCAACAAACCTTATAGTTCATTACAATGTATTTTATCCGAAATAGCAAAAATCACTATTCTGTCTGCCACAGACCCCACCCACCCAGGTCACGCACTATTTGCTCCCCTGCCATCCAGGAGAGATTCTGTGCTATCAAAGCTCGGACTAGCAGGCTGAGGAATAGTTTCTTCCCCAGAGCCATTAGCCTCCACCCCCCCCACCATAACTCAACATTTATGAACATTTTTAGTACACTGTGATTTTGCGACATTTTTGTGACTTGCACATATTCTGTGTTTTTAAACTATGTTCTTTTTATACATCTGTGTTTTTAATGTACGTATATGTTTCTGAAACCGAAGAGTGCCTATAAAATTTCATTGTAGAATGTACGATGACTAAAAAGGTTATCTTCTCTCCAACCCTCAGGACCTCACTTCTCAGGGTTAAGAAACTCATTTGATCTTCAAAGACTTCAGTTCACAAATACTGAATGCACCACAAACTTGATGTTCCATCATGTATCATAAGCATTTTTGCATGTGACTTTTGCAAATATGTGCAATTAAAGCAAAATGATTCAGTAATATATGGACACAACTCAGAACCAAAGTTGACCTCACTTGCTCAACACTGGTGGCACTTTTTTCTTATACATATTTATTGTACCTGAATGCCTTCTAAATAAATCTAAATAAATTATCATAAATGTAAATTCCACCTAACGCCTGACAGTTCAGTTGCGTCAAATAAGTTTTTTTTGCCCGAACAGCAAAAACGCTCAAAGTTGTGGCCTTTTCTTCTGCTAACCCAACACCACATCCTGGTTCAGCAAAGGGGTGACAGTTGCAGTTCTGGCAATAGGAGAACATGTGCTCAGTCAACTTCTAGCACCTACTGAACACCGGTGTCGAATACTCACGGTACATCTTGAAAATGGTGGAATATTGTCCCATTTGTGGAAAACCTGTCTACTTCGGTGAGCATTTTTTCTTCTTAAAAACAAACCCCACCCATGTGTTCTCTTGAAACAAACATGTTTTAAACTGGAAGTTCCCTGGGGTGCTGCTATGGTTACGTTGCTCTCTTGTGTTATGTGTACGTGAAGCAAGTTGATATTTAAATTTAATTCACTAAATTGTAGATGTTGACAGCGAGCAAATGAAAGTGTGGCATATTATCTAATTAGTATCAAAAGCAACTTTTATGTAAACATATATAAATTGTATTTTATAATTTTACACGTGTAGGAAAGTGAAAATCTTATCATGGTTAAACTTTATGTACTTGCATCAAAAACCTTTGGCTTTTCCATGTGGACACAAACCACCTTTGCAATCAGCAGTCAGCTAGTAATGTGTGTTGTCTCAAGTAGGTTTTTGAAAGTGTTTTTTTTTACCTAAAATTAGTAAACAATAGTCTAGCTTTGCCAAATTGCTGTTTGTTTTCTAACAGTACAGTATATACTTCCTTGACACATGATTGCTACATGTGTTCATGGACCTTTCATAGAACAGTGAAAAAGTCAGTTAAAAGTCAATAAACGTTTGTATAATTTTATGTTTTGGGGCTCAGGTGCTATCTGTTTTAGTTTCATACACTGAAATGTTACACATGCAACACTGGAAAAAGAGGAGGAGGGTCAGGAGGCTTTGAACAACTCCCCTAGCCCCGCTCTGGGCTCTGCCTCTTTCAGCAGTCTTCATCAGACACCATTAAGGAGACAGACAGATGTCTGGGCCTGCCTTCAGGTGTTGATGTAATCTAAAAGGAGTTACAGCAAAACAGGAAGTGGGCAATTCAACTGGAACAACCTGTATTGCATGGGCAGGAAGAGGCGGAGCAGAAGATTCTGAAGCCTACTAACCACACATATGCATAGTTCTGTTAATACAAGAAAAAAATGTAAAACATTGACATAGCTGCTCATTCCACTACAGCAGCCGTAACACTGCCCCTCATTCCACTACGGCAGCCGTAACACTGCCCCTCATTCCACTACGGCAGCCGTAACACTGCCCCTCATTCCACTGCTGCAGCTGTAATCCACAACCTCGTTCCTTCACAGAATCTGTAACCCAGACCCTCATTCCACTGCTGCAGCTGTAATCCAGAACCTCATTCCTTCACAGCATCTGTAACCCAGACCCTCATTCTGCTACAGCAGCTGTAACCCAGATCTTCATTCCATTACAACAGCAGTAACCCACACCCTCATTCCACTACAGTAGCAGTAACCCACACCCTCATTCCACTACAACAGCTGTAATCCAGACCCTCATTCCTTCACAGCGTCTGTAACCCAGATCCTCATTCCACTACGGCAGCAGTAACCCACACCCTCATTCCACTGCTGCAGCTGTAATCCAGAACCTCATTCCTTCACAGCACCTGTAACCCAGATCCTCATTCCGCTGCAGCAGCTATAATATTTAACTTCATTTGACCACAGCCGCTGTAACACAGAACATCTTTCTACTGCACTCACCTGCCTTTTTCAGGTGAGAAGAGGCGCTCGTTGGGTCGGGACTACCACCCCCTCTGTCTGAAGTGCCAGGACTGCAAGAGGCAGCTGACACCAGGACAGCATGCCGAGGTACAACTAGTTTCCCCACTGAAAACCAAACTCTTTACACAGAGGCCTGGCCCAAGCAAGACAGCTGTTCTTCTGTCTTAGCCTTATTTATGATTAGCTGAGCTCAGCTTTAAAGAGCCCTGCATAGTCTAAAAGTTCTAAGTTACTAGTTAGCCGTACAGACTCGTAAATCTTACGAAAGCAGATGTTTTTCCGTTTTTGCCTTGTTGTTTATGAGCAAATTAATAAGGAGCTGGATTATCAGCACATGAACAAGAGTGTACTGAGTCATTGTAAATGGCACCTTCATGTGTGTTCTAGCATGATGAGAAGCCCTACTGCACATACTGTTATATGAGGCAGTTTGGACCGAGAGGTAAGTCCCGGAAATCAAGACAGTCAACTCAGTTCGTTGCATGCTGGGAATGGATATCAGAAACACATGTGGCCTGTCAGGGAAGCACTTTTCTAGATTTAAAAAGGAACCCATCTAAGTTAATGCAGGAGACTATCTATGTTTATTGACTTTATCTGTGCTATTTTTTAAAATATGGCTGGAAACTGTAAATTATAGTACTGGGCAGGGCTGAAAGTCTCAGGGTTGTAATGTTGTGCGGACATGGCTGTAACACCCTGAACCAGAGGCTAAATCAAAAAGACCTACAAGCGAGAAAAAGAGCATGCATCCCTGAGCCAGAGGCTATCTGCACACAGGCTAGCTGTTGCTATGGACACCAGTGGAGAGAACCTGGTGAGGCGGGGGGTACTGCTTAAGTTGCTTCCTGGGAATTTACTGGGTCTCAGTGATGTCAATGAGCAATAAGATAATGTTCCTCTCATGTGTTTTAGACGAATTGTGTAAAGTTTGCTGGCATTGCTGCACTTTGAATTTCTTGAAACAGCAAGTTTAATTTCAGATTTTAAATAAAGATTTGTCAAATACTTTGTATCAAAGGGGACCTGTCCTGATTGACCTTTGCTCTACGCAGTCATATAGCTTTATTATGAGGGCAGCAAAACCCTCACCTAGCATTACAGGTGTAAACAGCTCATAATTTCTCCTTTCCCTTTGGCATTCCATCCATGTTGTAAATTCAGTTTTGGACTCTAGGCCTGTCTTTGCAGTTTGTGTTTCTCCATTGCTCAGGTAACAGGAGACCTGCGCCACAGTCCTGCCATTCTGCTGCATCATAGGAGATGATACCAGTCCCTCAGCAGGTTACATGAGGATCTTCTAGAAACAGTTCCTCCCCCCACCCTCACAGTCACACACAAACTTGAAAGCCTACAGACAAGGATGCCTTTCTCAGATGTGCCTATTTGAAGTGAGAGGACACAGTCAAATATGCAGGCTTTAAAATTAAAGTTGCATTCTCAACACAATACTTCAGCTCAGAAACAAAACATCAATGGGCTTTTTGTTTATCTCTGCAATACTCAGATACGTTCTCATCGTAAATTCTTTGATACTCAAACACAAGGTCTTTGCAGATTAGTTTTCCAATCTTTTTTAAAAAAAAATGTCATTTGAAATGTATGTGCTTTGTGTTTTAGGCGGTAGAAATGAAAGCAATGGTGCAGATATGGAAATCTTAGTGGTTCTACACTTTTCCAACTTGGCTGGCAGGCTGGGGCCAGCTGCTTTAATTTTAAATTTTCAGATATTACATTCATTTGTTTAGCAGACACCTTTGTCCAAAGCAATTTACAAATGAAACATATGTGTTAAAACAAAAAACTCATTCTCTGCATTTAACCCATCCCCTGGGGGAGCAGCGGGCAGCCATAATTGAGCACCAGAGGACACACCGGGTGGCTTTTGAATCAGGAGACTTCAGCATCCCAGCCTTATGTTCTACCCGTTGAGTTGCCACATTAAGACATTTTACTTATCATGCAAATATTAAGAGGGACAAAAGACAAAAGACAAAAAAATGCTCTGGTTTTTTTTTTTCAACATTTTGTTTATAGCCCGTACTACCTTTCATGATCTTTAGCAAATTACAATTAAATCTTACATAATTTTGGGGGAGCAGGTGTAGGTACAAAAGGGGTTAAGGTTGTAGTTGCAGGAACACTGGTCATCCCCTGGCCCTCTCCCAGAACCACCCATGTATGAAAGTCAGTTAAAACGTATGTTTGGATATCAGAATTGCGTTGTGTTATATTTCATTTCGAAAGCAATAATAAAGACATGAAGCGAACTGATGTCTTTTTATTGTAAATATAATCCAGTTTGCGCACATGACATGACCAATGTTGTATAACGATTAGATTATAATACAGTGGCACGCGACACATGTGCATTAATGTCGATCATATATTTTATTAAAATTTACCATACACACAATGTAAAACAATATTACTTAAAACTCAAAAAAAACGATTGATGCCGCTTCACCGTCACGTACTTCTCCAAAATTGTGTACAAAAAGCTCCTTATCATGCAAATAAATGAAAACAAAACTCGTCCATCATGTGAAAGGGGCTGAATTTATTTAGCTTTAATTGAAAAGTGTTCGTTTTAATTAACTATAAAGTGCCCGTTGCTTGTGCATTATTTATTTATAGACTGCATACTTCGTTTCCAGTCCTTCTATTCATTCTGTACACAATATTACACATAATAAAGACCAGTA
This sequence comes from Chitala chitala, assembly GCA_025773905.1. Lineage (NCBI taxonomy): Eukaryota > Metazoa > Chordata > Actinopteri > Osteoglossiformes > Notopteridae > Chitala > Chitala chitala. Next base: position 7,809 of record JABJVR010008795.1, read on the forward strand.
ATAAATATGATTAAAAACGGAACTGTAATTAAATGTTCCTTTTTTCTTTCTTTTTTTCAGTTCAGCGACAACAATTTCTATGAAACAAACGTCTTTGTTTTTCGAGAGAATACCACATAAAGCGGCGAAGTTTAGAAAACAGCCGTTTTCGGTAAAAATGGGTGTATCTACAAGCTTGAGTCTGTGTTGAAAGGTCCCCCACTGTCATAATAAGGGTCTTGACCTCATTTTGAGCGGTGTCATGTTTCAATAGCTGTTGTCAGATGTGCCTGAGACGACAGCATCGGCTGTGAAAGGACTGCTGCCTCAGCAATCTTTCTATAGTCCTCCAAAATTGAAACCAGCATCTTTTGTTATCGTCTTGCTGTTTACGTAGATAGGCCAAGCCATGTACTGCTAGGCATTTTCCTCAGGAGACCCTCGCTCCACAGATGAATCAGTTCGAGGTCAAGTTGAGACAAAGAACATTATCCACCCACTTTCTATTCTACTTAACTGCATATTTGTTTGTTCATATTGGCAGCGTTTAAAGGACTAAATTTCGCAGGCCTTTACACGTTGACCATTCCCCACTTGCTGTATGCATGGCTTGTTCAGGGTCAGGTCATGTCAGAAGGGTGATGCTGCTGCTGGCAGATTCCCCTAAAGTTTCGCCTTTGCACAATGGAGCTCACCAGACAGAATCAGGCAGGGACACCGTGAGTTATTAGCCTGCTTCCCGTGCGGCAGTTCGCTATTAGGGAAAGAATATGCTAATGGTAGCTTTGATGAGGGTGAGGCAAGAGGTGTGGGGGGTGGGGGGTGGAGGTGGGGAGGTACTGCAGTCGTGAGAGGAAGAAAGAAAGCAGGCTTGCATTTAAAATGGTGAAGGGAGGGGTGAAATCAGAGACAGGGTCTTCATCTGATCCGCCTTTGATCAGGGGCGATGCCTTAGAGCTTAGATTGCAGAGGCCCACACTGCAAACCTAACGGTGCAAGCTCAAAACACACACGCACAGACACACACACACACACATGCACAGACACACACATACACACGCTCCGACACACAGGGATTCACACCCAGAACAACATAAACAACAAAAAAAATATCACACACACGCACACACACACCCTTGTGCATACATTAACATGCTAAAAAGCACTGGTTTGGGACGGCTAACGTTGGCATGCCCATCTCCTTAAGCCCCCCACCCCACCCCCGCCCACCAAAATTTTGGAGACATGATGGGAGTATCTTGGCTGGCACTGAGCACCCGCTTGAATTCCTCCCACAGCTTCATGCAGGCAAAAGGACCATTTTACTGTGGCAAGGAGAAGGGGGGGGTGCTGCTGTTTTCCTGTTTTCTCATCCTGCTCTTCTGTGGCTGTTAACTTTTTTGGACTGACAAGAAACGAGACAAAATAATTATAATGATAACTCAGACGAAATGCATCGCCTCAGCTGCAAAGAAGCCGCATCGCTCGGCGTTGACCCTTGCCTAGACCTGCACCTTCGTGGGTGTTCACGAGTGCGTGAAGCCAGCTGTCTGTCTCCTTCGGCGCGTCACCGCATCACGCCCGTGTACACTAACCTCGTCACGTGCTTATTAGCACAGTAAACAGCGCACACTCGGTCATCATATCACTCCTTAACGTCACCTTATGACTGATATTCAACGCAGAGGTTATCATAACAAGACTATGAAGAATATGATAGCTGTATAGAAAAGCGGTGATTTTTAAAATATAGTTCCTGTCAACTCATACGTGCGGTGTTTCAATAAAATGCTTAAAAAATAACAGTTTAAAAAATAATACATACAATGAGATCGTCTTCATAATTGCAGAGACAAGTGCCTGAGATGCCTTGTTGTATTGTCTTGAGCTACTTTTTTTTTCAAATGATGAAGGAAACAACTCCAAATGCTTATAACATGTTTAAATACTGTTACAGTTTGTTGTTGCATTTAATTTGTTTTCACTTCCTTAGGTCTACGCTGCGACTATTTGTCTCAATCATGTTGCTCTAGGACATATGGAAAACATTAACATTTCAAACGCTAATCATTTATCATGGTGTTAAAAACGAACGTGGAAACCCTCAAACGAACCTCCATTTCCGGGCGACTGTAAAACAGATGTGGCGGTGGACTTAATGCAAATATATGCTTGATCAATGACGCGCTTTCCGCAGCCGCAGCAGTTGTGTGCACGAGTCTTCACAGCGGAAACAGGAGGAAAAACTGGACAAAGTGATTTCTCATTCAGTCGTTTTCAGTTCATATTCTCAGCTGCAGACCGTAGAAGTACTTAAGTAATGTTATTATATGACACGATAAATTGTGTATTTCAATTTGTGCTTTTACTTTGTAATCGAGATTTTTTATATAATCACAAATCAGAGAACAGGCGCGTGACATCAATTTAAACTAGAAATACTAGATGACAGTGTAAATTTATTCTATGATGTACATCAAAACTTCGCCCTTGTGAGATTCCATCCATCCATTATCTTAACCGCTTATTCCTGGTGAGGGTCGCGGGGAAACCTGGAGCCCATCCCAGAGCA
>JABJVR010008796.1:0-10358 GCA_025773905.1 Chitala chitala
ATGAAGATAACATTTACATACATTCTAGTTTTCTGTTAATTTCTGAGATACACTGTAAAAACCAAGGTTCACATGTATTTACAACTGAAAATGAAGATGAACAACATTACTTGACAAAAAAGAAATGGGAAAACAGTTAAAAATAATTGAATATATATGTATACAGTCCAATCATACAATGTAGATTTACAAATGTTTTGTAACTTTATTTTATCTTTATGAGAATATAGACAGACTGATAAACTCCTTTTTAAACTTTTATGCTGGTCCAGTGTCATCACAGAATTATATGGTCAAACTAACAGGCGCTTTATCTGCAGAGGAAATTCTCACCACAGTTTCCTGTGTGACTAAGCCACTGTTACATTACATGTGCAGAAAAGCATAGTAAAGTATGTATTTGACATGGAAAGTCTGTGCTCAGACCTTTGGTCTTGAGAAAATCTAATTTATTTTTATGCAGTGTCTGTTTTTAAATGGACATTTCTCAAAGCTATGTTCTTTGTCACAGATCACACAAGATTTTGGTGTATATTGCAAAGCCTGTTTTCTGGCTTAGCCAAATAACTTCTGAGATTTCAGTACAACAGAAGGTGGCTCACTGAAACAGAACATACTGCCATGGTAACATACCCTGTGGAGGTAAACTGGTCCAAGCTGTTTTAAGTTAAAAGCTATGGTCACAGGAGGAAACCCCGGGGGGAGAAGGGTTATGCACCCCCAGTATGTTACTGTAAACCAAGCTATGTAATTTGTGTCCCCCTCAGGAATTATTCTTGGGAAATATTTTTATTTGTTGTCCCACCCGAGAGTGGAACCACCCCTGGTTACAGATCACAACACATGTATGTAAGAACCAACATTTACCAAAAATGTCCATGTAGAACTACCTTTTGACACTGGTGCACAAATACAATCAGAATCAGAGTTATTATCATGTGCACAGTAAGTGTCGCTGTACAATTTTCACATAAATTGATTTCTTCACTCCTCTCTGAAACCATCTATCCTGTCTATCCAAAATGTGAACATTATTGTATTAACACGACTGTCCTGTTTCTCTTAGATGAAGGTGCACTGCAGATTCTGCTCCTGAGGTGCTGCCTCTCCTGTGCTGGACCATTTGTTTTCCATGAAGAGCTGGTTGTAATTTGATTCCTTGTGAAACAGGTTATACAACTTTCAGTGTCCAATCCTTTAAATTTCAGGGTTGGGCTGTAACATTTTTCTTGTGTACTTGAGCAAGTGGGGAAAATAGCATGCAGGCAGTAATTTGTAGTAAGACTACATCAATAGAAGACAGATGTTTGTACTTTTTACAGACGAGGATTTCAGTGACGTTACTCTTCTCAAAGGTATCCCTAATTTTTGTATCATTCATTTAAATTGTATAGGAGAAAAGATTATTTCGCACGTGCTGTTGTGATTGTTTGCATTTAAATTGCTGTGAACTGTAGGATGACATGGACCATTATCGAAAGTAAATGAGAACCAAAAGTTAAACTACAATTTTCATTCCTAGTTGCTTATGTGCTTGTTCACTGTGTGAATATCAACAAAATGTCAATAGTAAGATAGCTTTGAACATAAGGAGATACACTGATCATACATTGTCAATGGACAGAAAATGATTTCTGTGGTCTTTCAATATCTTTCAAATACATTGAAATAATCTAATTTAGTTGCATTAAAAATTATGGATATTGTTCCTAATCACTGAGTGTCAGTTTATGCTTTTCTCTTTGCGTTATGTTTTACTACTTTCAATTATCTACAATACTTTGTGGCTATATTTTGGAAAGGCATTTTATAAACTTTACTTACTGCTCAAGATGAGTGACGGATGGTTGAATGCATGCATGGATACCACAATACTTTCGACATTATTACCACTGCCAACTGCGTCTTCACAATTGTTCCTTGCAATTTGGCACAGAGATGCTTGATTATGCCATAGAGCCTGAGATGGATTCCTCTAGTGTAGAATCTTCACACCTATCACTGTTAATGATTAGACCACTTTGTACCTAAAGCTTGTAAGTCTGGTCTAAGCTTTGAGAAAAGCTTTCCACCTCATGATCCTGCTTTTTGTTTTTCTTTATCTTGCTGGTTTGCTCTCCTAATATAATCAGTTGGTGAAAATGTGGCAGACATCTTACAGCTGGCCTTTCCCATGTCTTCTTTTTGCTGTGGTCATACAGTCATCTTACTCCGGTAAGTTTTTTTTTCTTCACACAGAATCCATTAAGATAAAGAGACCAAATTAGGTACCAGTAAACCAGGGTTGGAGGGTTTACGCCAACAGGTGGTATTAACCGGTTTTAATCATGGTTTAAACCGCCCCGGCGCAAACAGGTTAAATCAATGGTTAAAACACACGTTTAAATATTGCAATGCTGAATCTCTTTCGAACCATAATGGAGCCTATTTTGTAGTAGAAATATTTGTGACAGTATATAAGTAGATGATCAATATGTGCATATTTTGTGAACATGTTGAAGACATGATATACAATGAATAAAATAATAGATTTGCTAAATACACATGTGTTTCTGTTATCTATATAATTATATAATACTTTGCATGAGGACTACTTGATTTAACAACAGACATATAATTTTGAACAAAGAAATCTTGGCTCAATCTATGTTTTTCGTCTATTTTCACCAGTTAATGCCACTTTACGCCAGGGCAAAGTGGCATAAACTGCCATAAACTATATTTTTGCCAGTTTACGCCACGTGTCGTGGCATGTCCTGGCGTAAACAGGTTTGCGCCGGCATAAACCCAACCCCTGCAGTAAACCCATTCTTTATCGTTATGCACAATAACCATAAAGACCTGAATATTTGACCTGAATATTTCCTGTATTTATCAGATCGACAGGTTACATCATGTGAAGGAAAAAATGCCATCCTGCAATGTTTTAGCTCAGGATTCACAAACTTAGAGCAAGTTGAGGTTGTGTGGAAAATCTACGGTGAACCTTTTGCTTTACTTAAAAACACGTACTTTCAAGAAAGCCAAAAATACAAGAACAGAATTTAACTTTCGAGGACGTCAAACAACTACTCTATTATCATCAAAAATGTCAGAAGGTCAGACTGTGGGACATATTCATGCTATCTCAATAGAAGACTGTTAGCAAAATGTCATCTTAAAGTTGGAGGTAAGTTATTCTCTATAGATTAATTTTGTACTTTTATAAAAGTTTTTCTATCATTCAAGTATAATTCAAAAAGGTTATGTTCAGTCTTGGTGATGTGATGGTTAGCAGTGTCGTCTCGCACCTCTGGGCCTGGTGCTTGAATCCTGCCTTGGGTCTGTGTGTGTGGAGCTTGCATATTCTTTCTGTGCTTGGTGGGTTTTCTCCGGGTTCTCCAGTTTCCTCCCACAGTCCAGAAATGTGGGTTAGGTTGATGGGTTGGTGTCTCCAAATTGCCTGTAGTGTGTGCTTGGGTGTGTGTGTGCCCTGTGGTGGGTTGGCACCCCATCCTGGGTGTCCCCTGCCCTGCGCCCTATGTGTCCTGGGTTGGGCTTCAGGCTTCCTGTGACCCTTTACAGGATAAGTGGTATGGATAATCAATGAGTGTTCAATCTTATTTTATGAATGTTTTGTATTCATTTTAAGTACGTTAATCATTCATCATTAAATTTCTATAAAAATCACAAATTCATCTTAATTTGTGTGTTCTTTGAAAACGTATGCAGCTGACTGTCAAAATCATTCGGAATCTAGTAAAGAGAAGCTTTCAAGTTCTAATGCTGAGGTCACTGGAAAGTCAGATAATGACGGTAAGCGTTTTTCCACACAGAATTCAAAGTATGCAGTTTGGTGTTTCTTTTTATTCAAATTGGTACGACTAGGTTGATTTCATGGAACCTTCCTGTATTTCATGTTCTTCACACGTGTTTTCTGTAAAACTTTCAGGTCTCTTATTCAATTTTAACAGTCCTGTTATCACTGTAATATAGCTAATTTTTAATTAAATCAATTTCACTTAACCAAAACACAGTATACATGAAATTGGCACACACATTTGGATACACATGTATATTTAAACTAGTTTTAATCATTTTAATCATTCAGTTAAATTGCTTAATGATTTGATAAACATAAACTTGTGCTGTAAGGTAAATAATTGAGGAGTTTCAAATGTGTGAAAATTATTTGTTTTACTTCTCTTTCACAGATACAAACACTGGTTCAAACACAAACAAAAGATTTCACATTCCTAAATTGTTTCCTCTTTTAGCTGCTGTTATTGTCTTTTTTTTTATAATTACAATGATAATAATAACAGCAATAATAAGAAGAATAATAACAATAACCACGAGCAATACTTTAAAAAGCACCAAAGTGATGATACCACAAGGAGACACAGCTTCATGTGCAGAGAAATCATTGTTAACAATAAAAGGTCAGACATCAGAAAGATGACTTCCAATGTATCACTTGGAAATAATAAATGCTCAGAATTATGTAAGAATAGCAATACTTTACCACAGTCCCAGGTCCCTGAACAGTGAGACAGAGGGATTACTGAAATCAACCTGTGCAGCTGCTAGAAATTGCATTGGATCTCAAAAACCAGCAGCAGTTAGTGAGGACAGCTAAGAATGTCAGTGGGGTCTCTCTTCCCTCCATTTACGCTGTACCTGCAAGGCCACCAGCATCATGGGTGACTCCACACACCTGCCATCTGGCAAAAGGTCCCAGAGCATCCACACCCACATGACCAGACTGTGTAACATTCTTTCCTCATGCCATAAGATTCCTAAATTCTCAGGAGCTGGACTGATAGACTCATCTCTTTCATCAATGCTGCACTTTATGATCGTATGTTTACTTTGTATTTTGTGTTTAGTATGTATAGTATGTATACAATGTATACAGTACACTATTAACTGCAGTCTTTGCACCCTGTATATTCTATTAGTAGTCTTGTGTTATCCTTTTGTGTTGTTTTATATAGCACCTGGTGTTCTGGGGAACTTTTTTTTTTTTTACTGTGTACTGTACTAAGTGTATACAACTGTAATTACAATGAAAACCATTATCCCATCCTATCCTAAATGTAATGCAGGTAGTCTTGGCAAAACAGGCGATGCTAATACTCTGGTGAGCAAAATCTTTTCCAGGTGTCGTTAGTTTACTCATTAACCTGTGCTGACAGTACAGATGGGCAAGTGAGGCTTTCTGAAGGTTTGAACATTTTTTAAACCATTGTATTCAAAATTGGCTTGATAGGTGCCATCTATTGCCTAGAAGATATCCATCCAGTTAAATGACCTGACCTGGAGTGATCCATTCAGATGCATCATGCACATTCAGTAAATGTGAGTTGACAGTTACAAGTGCATGCTCCTATTTTTATGCGAAATGTGCCCAATGCACAACAGATTGACTGACTGACTGACTGCAAGGTATGTTGCAAGTGGAAAGTATATGGTTATCTTCAGGGTAGATGAATACAGAGCAAAGGCAGTTGTGGTAGGTATGCTTGTGCAACTGTATCATTCTGACATTTATAATTCTTATTTGTAATCTCACTGTGCTTACTCTGTACCGCTAATAAAAAATTTATACATTTCTGCATTGACCTTGTTAAGTGGAATCACATCATAATATATACTTTGGATCACTTCCTTAGTTTTTCCTCAAGCACATGACACACGTATTACAACCCACATATGATGTGTTGTTTCAGGTCTTTTTAAAAGCGGTATCAAGTCCAAATTCTGCCCGTTCAATCAAACCACTCATGATTCACTGCTGAAAGAACCATCTAAGTGATTTAAATGTCATGGTCATTTGGTTTTTTCCCCCAGTCTCAGCAAATTGGTTCAGCAGAGAAAACATGATAAAGGCTTTGAAGCTTTGGTGTCAATCGTGACATGTCTAGCCGAGAGCTGAGACTGTGAAAATCTGTGAGTGTGACGGGTTTGACACTTACATCATTCTATACCATAAAGGTTTTTGCCATATAAGGTTTTCAAGAACCTTTAAGTGACATCAACGTAAAACAGTCCACATTTATGATTTATTTTCGCAGTGACACTGCAGTATTTGCCTGAGGGAAAGGCTGTGCCAGCTTTTGCTGCAATGGGTTTTCAGGGTTGTTTTGGCATCTTTATCATGCCTTCTGTGTCAGTGTGCTAGTTCCCGGCCTGACTTCCTGTCAGCTGTGCTTACTTCTTTGATGGATCTGCTTCAGTGAAGTCATTACAACTTATCCCTCCAATGAAGTCAAGTCCATTGGACTAACAGCCATCAGTTCCACTCTCCGTGACAACTGAATGAATATCTTTTTGAAATAAACCTAATCCTGAGAGTAGGAGAGTATGTTCACAATACCCAATACCCATTTATTAGAATCCCAGTTTTTTGTAATTTCCCAATATACATAGAAAAAAGTAAAGTTGGATTAATTTAAAACATGTACATTGTTTACACATAATAAAATAGTTTTCTTTAAATGACTGCTTTATATTTCATCCACATAATTATATAAAGGAAATTTAAATTTATAATGTGGATCTGATGTACATGTTCTTTAAACCTTAATCCAACAGACCCATTTTCAGTGTAGCTATTGTGTTTTCAATGCTTTTATTTGGAAATGTGGAATACTGATGTACTAAAATACAAATTTTATTTTGAAATTCATGATTTAGCATGTTTAACTAATGACTACTGTTTATCTAATGTAAACCGATTTATAGTAATTCTACATCTTGATGGTGATTTTAAATTGATTAGGCTCTAAAACGCATTTAATAATACATGTTCATATTTTCCTAAATCTAATAAATATTTTAATTACCGTTTTATCAATGTTAACTACTAATGTAAGTAACCTAACTGTTTAAGGATTCAAAAAATATTAATTGTACTCAAACATTTGAATGTGAGCAGCCTTCACCAGAGCTGGGCCCAGCCCAGGCAGGGGTGACTTAAAGGAAAAGGGAAGCCAAGGACCCCATGAAAAGGAGGCCTGAAGGGAGCCTGCTTGGCTACTGGGCACTCCAGAAGCCATGGTACCCATTGAGGAGGCCATGTCTGATCTCCTATCCCCACAGGAAGATCATGTAAATTGGTCCTCCACAGTCCTTTCTAGTGACTATGCGGGACCCCTTGGGTCCCCCACAGTGACTATTAGTCTGAGTTGTGGGCCATATTGAGTGTCAGCAGGTAGGGAGATCTAGGTTTTCCTTAGTGTTAGGGTTTAAGTGTTTCAACCCTTTTAAATTTTTTAGTGCTTTTAAACCTTTTAACTCTTGTGCTCAAAAAGGAGATTTTGAGGTTTTAACCATTAACCTTAGTTATAGGATTGAGGAATCCTCTCAAAAGGACTGTGGTCTTTGAAGACTTGGCAACCTCCTCCTTCTTTGTTGTTTGCAGGAAGTCCACTTGAGGGAGAAGCAGGATGTGGTTCTCTTCTTGCAGTCTTGGAAGTGGGGAGAGTCCCACTGGAACGTAGGTGCTGTCCACTTGACAGGCCGACATACTGTTTGGAGACCGAGTCTTCAAAAGGTTGACTGCCTTCACTGTAGTGCATGGAAGGCCACTGGGGGTGGATGCGACCGGAAGAGGACAGCACATCTGTGCCTCCTTCTTCACTAACTTTGTTACAGATCAGCGTCGATATCCACTTAGTTCACATGCCAGCCATGGCATGTGCTCCATCGCTATTAATCCCACTAACTTTACTCCATGGCAGTTTCATATTATGAACAGCTGAGAAAACAGTAAGGAATAAATCTGTTCCTCTTGTATGGTCTTTAAAGTTTTGGAGGTCAAGCATCTCTTCTGTTACATTTATGTCATCAACGACGATTCTCAAAAAAAATCAGTAACTGAGTAGTGTCTGATGCATCTGTGCTTTCATCGCAAGCTAATGAAAGAAAAGTTTAAATTAATTGCCCTGTCTCCCAATTGTCTCTTAATATCAGATGACAGCGCTTCAATTCTCCATGCCACAGTGTTACGAGACTGGCAAACATTAGCAAACTGTTTTCTTCTCGGGGCAAATGTTTCCTGCTATTTTAATAACACAGTCTATGATAAGTTCACCTTCCATAAAAGGTTTGCCATGTTTAGCAATTAACATGGCTACTTTGTAGCTTGCTTTGCTGATGCTTTCATTTGACTCAAGGGCCCGCGTAAAGAACCGCTACTGTGTGGCCAAGATATCTTGGAGTTGCTTCACTTCTTCAGCATGGTCACTCCTTGATAACTTGTTGTATGCATTAACATGTTTTGTGTCATAATGTCTGTTTCCATTATATTCCTTAAACAATGCAACAGTCTTTTGACAAATTAGGCAAACATAGTTGTTTTGGTTTTCAGTAAAAAAAAATATTGTAATTTCCATCTCTCCTGGAAGCAATGGCCCTCATTATCAACCGTTCTGTTTTTACTCGCTGTCACCATGACTGAGAAGGTTCTGAGCAAATTTAACCCAGACAGACCATTAGGGTGGTGCTGCCACCATGAGATAAATAAAGGAATTGCATGTTGAACTTATTTGATTTATTTATTCAGTTTGACTTTGCTGGCAGGCCATAAATAATGCATTTTAAGACAGACGGTGCAGGCCATATAAAATCTGACCTCGGGCCGTGATTGGCCCTGTGACCTATTTAGTTTGTTTAGGCATGAAAATCGGTCAATGAGGATTTTTCTCATCTATGTCAATCAAGTCATCCAGGTGGAACTGTCTGGAAGTTGAATAATGTCTACTGGACTTCTTGGCTGTGGTGAGTTGGTGTCCTGCCCTGGGTGTCCCCTGCCTTGTGCCCTATGTGCTCTGGGATGGGCTCCAGGCTTCTCCCATTTCTCTTGTGCTATTTGTTCCCTATTTGCACATTAGACCTCGCCTCTCTACCTCATTCACCTTAAACATTACAGATTCCAGATCTTTATTTGCCATTTTCATATGCGTTCATGGACACTGCAACTCTTGTGCAGTTCTCTCAGTAAAACATACAGCCTAAGACATGGATGGGACATAGAAAGGGAGAGGAAACATTAAAATAATAGAAAAAAAGTCCAAATGAAAGACAAGGAATACCAATTGTATAATACAAAGGAAATAACTATAAATAGCCAACCAAATAAGAATAAACGGAACATCTTTGTATGCTACATACAATTTATACGAGTTTCCTGCAATGGATGGGATTAGGCTATGATAGCTGCATTTATGCTCTGTTTGCTGTGTGTGTGTGTGTTTGTGTGTGCAAAAAGAGAAAAATTGACTTAGGGAGAAAGTCCTTAGGTGGTTTGAAATGTGAGTTGCAGGAGAGGACATCTCTCTCTCTGGATTGAATTTCCTCATGCATGAATGTGGTGACTGCTAGGAAAAAGCTGTAGTTAAAGCGCTTGGAACTGATGCACTTTGATGCACTCTGGTCTATGACATCTAAGCTGGGGACCTGAGTTCCGCCACATGAACAGAGAAACCTGGGTGTTTAAGAATCATTCTAGCCTTCATCCTGCATCGGTAGGTGACTAGAGTGTCTGTGAAGGGGAGATGAGATCCTGTGAGTCTCTCTGCAGTACTTATGACCCTGTGTAGGGACGTCCTCTCCTTCAGTGTGATGTTCCTGAACCTCACTGTGATGTCTCTGGAGAAAATGCTCTCTAATAAACCTCTGTTGACCTGGGTAAGAGGTTGACAGTTCAGATCAGCTTTTTTTAGAAAATTAATAAAGGCTCTACTAGGCTGTCTTGATGATGGCTCTAGTGTTGGTTGATCGAGTCAAGTCATTGCCAATGTTCTGTTCCTTAAATGCAGAGACAAAGGTAAATTTTTGGGGCACCTTTTTAAACAGCTTTATCTAATTTACCCAAATTAAATAAGAATTTTGTTGACATGTGCACAAAGCAGGTGCTGATCTTTTGGGACACGTGAGGTGACTTCAGCTGCACATGGGCACACAGACAGCCAGCTCCACTGCAGTGTTCTTTGCATTGACTCTGAATGTTGTTTTCAGAGTTTACATTTATTAAGTTGACAAACAATCTAAAATTTGTCCGTTTTTTATGTCCTCTTATACTTTGTCTTAGACATGTCTCTTCTACCAGTCCAGTGTAATGATTTCCACACACGACTGAACAAAAATGAGATTAAGTCTAAATGCAAGAAGGGTTTATTGCGTAGTACAATAGACTCGGAACAAGACATAGACTAATGGAACTCGCGATACAACAGGGCCTAAATAGAAGGGCATGGGGATCAGAGAAAGGCTTAAATATACACAGAACAAGTGAGAACAGGTGAATTACATCTGGGAATTAAACACAATTAGCCACAGAGATACAATGACATTAGCAAGGAAACAAGAAAAAG
>JABJVR010008797.1:0-10358 GCA_025773905.1 Chitala chitala
CTATGTGCTCTGGGATGGGCTCCAGGTTTCCCCGCGACCCTCACCAGGAATAAGCGGTTAAGATGATGGATGGATGATGACTTAAAATAGATCACAGTTAGGGATGTTGCTGTCCCAGACCTCCTGTGTGTGGTGTGCGAGAAGAATCTACACCAGCGCTGTACGGTGAGTTAATATTTCATTTGTGTATTAACATTGTCCTGTTTAATATGTGCTAGCAATGTTCTTTATTTTAAAACATCACATATAGCAAGCATGCAGCACGATGCCCACGATGGCACGGTACATCGTCACATCCCTATTATTGATTGATTGTATGATTATGATTATTGATTGTATGATTATGATCTAGTATGATTATTCTACTAGAATGTGAAATTGATTTTGAAGACCTGTGTTTTCATTTGTAACTACAGATAACTGTGTAAATAAGACCGGCCCCTTCCCAAGAGAGCAAGACCAGTAACGTATAAAAACTCTTAGTCAGTTAACCAGTGAAATGATTTCAATGAAAGAGAAATTCATATTGCTAGACTTTTGTTGTCGTTATGTATTTGTTATCGATGACCAAACTTAAATCAAAACTCTAACACACTTTATTCAAGAGTGAACACGTGCAATTTACTGTATATACAAAAGATATAGTATGCATTGAGAAGCTGTTGGATAAAACACACACTCGTGCTTGCACATGCACACACAAACACACACAGACACACACAAACAGACATACACACACACGCACACTTGAGCAAACGGATTCCTGCTGGCCGGCTCTTAGACGAGCAGATTCCAATGAAAACACAGTCTCCTCGAATATAGTGGGTTTGTCAACTGAAGAAAATGTTTCTCCTTTTCCAGGGGCTATACTTAGAAGCACATCTAGCAATTTCAGAATTTTGAGAGCACTGTGCCAAAAGACATCACATACCTGACAATCCCAAACACCCAACTTTGGCTCCGGCCGTGAGCCTCAAACCAGCCATGCCCTGTGTAAACTGGGGGATCTGACCTCAGCACATGGCTCAGGGGTATGTCCAAACCTAACACTGTGTTTTTGCTCTGTCTCATGAGCTCGTCACCCAGTCTGATGCAGAGCTGCGCCTTTAAAAAAACACGACACAGCACAACTAACCCAGCGGGTCACAGGAGCCAATGCCCCCCTCCTCCCCCAGCACCAATCCCGCTTCTCGTTAATCCAGTTAGTGTATAACTGGTAATGCCACACAGGTCAGACGGCTCCCACAGTGCAGTGGCTTATGTGCGTGCCCTCACAGAACCCAAAAAGGCTTTGGAACAAGAATGAATGTGAAGCACCACTAAATGACATAACCAGGCCCAGCGGCCCAAAATGCTGGCTCCTGAACTTTAAATCATCTCTCCATGATCGTGGTTAATTATGATTGTTTGGACCTGAGGCCTTAGGAAAAGCTCCCTACGCAAATGAATTAGTTTTATTACATATTAGTCATCATTAATGCTGTAACTACAGTGTTATTATGAGTTAGTCTTTACTAATTAGTCATTACTAATCCTATAGCAATGGTGTTATTACTAGTGTGTCATTACTAACGTCAGAACTACAGTGTCATCGCTGTGTCATTACTAATGTAACTACAGTGCTATTACTGATGTTGTGACAAATCGATAGCCCTTCTATAAAGTATAAGGTGCTTCACTAATTTAAATTCCCTGGGACAGTAAGAGAGCAACTTCTACTTTAAATTATTTTTCTCTTACATGGTAAGAGCATTAGGTGCTTAATTAAGCCCTGATGAAAGGTGCTGACAGCTGCTCTCAGACAAGCCTACAGCCAGGATGCTCTCAGGCCGGTCTCACCTCACCGCTTCCCTTCTACACTCACTACCCCCGTGTTTCTGTATTTCTGTGTCTGACTCATGTTGACACAAGTGTGCCTTGTGTACCTAATCGCAAGCCAAACTCGAGCAAACTCACAAAGTCAGTCCCTGGGACCCATATCGGAGAATGCTAACTCTTACACTTTGTGTATTTTTATACTTTGGTAATTCGTTAACAGACATATGACATCATCCCATGTCAGAGGTGAAACAGCGTAGTCCCAATTTTAATGTTTGTTCATTAACTGTCCAATTTTTCTGTGTGCTTTTGTCGTATCAGTACAGTGGTGAGAAAAGAATCAAGAGGGAGACTTCATTACGTTTGTCCTGCTATGGTTTAGTTTTTGCAATGGTGATATTCTCTCTCCATATTTACTAACCTACACCCTCCCCAATATTCACACATAGATTAATAATAATAATAATAATAATAATAATAATAATAATAATATACAACTGAGGTCTGGTTATAATTTGTTAATTTTGGCAACTTGCAGTTTTTTAACACAGTTTTTCTTCTTACATGACTAGAACATTCAATAAATTTTTCTACATGTACATTGCACTTATGTTTGTAACGCCCCTGCCTGTCATGAACCCTGTGTCCACTAGGTGTCACCCGTCCTCCTTTCTGTGAATTTAAGACTTGCTTGTAGACTTGTGTATTAGCTGTAGTTTGGTTTAGTTCTCCCTATTGTTTGCATTCTACCTTGTTACCCTTGTTTCTTATGTTTGTAGCTTGTTTGTAATTGTTAAAGCCTGTTTTTATTATTAAAGCCCTCATTAAAGCCTGCCTTTTGCACATTTGGCCTCATCTCTCTTACCTGCTGGACATAAACATGACTATGTTATTCTGAAAGTGGCACATATACTGCATGTAGCAGTTTTTAAAGCCCATTTTTAATCTTGGCCTGTCATGCTATAACATATACAGAGGTCCTGTCTATCCTGTCATTACTTCTTCAGTTATTACTCAGGACTGGTGCTGGTAGTGGAGTAAAGACAAAAGGGAAATGTTTATAGAGTGAGACGTTCACAGACCTGCTCTACTGCATTTGCACTATACAATTAAGATGTTGTAAATTGTCTAATCTAAGTCTATGATGTGAGTAAAATCAACTCCTATTTTCCATTAGAACAATATATCAAGATTCATACACAATGACGGCACAACTTAACCTCCAGTAACCTCCAGCCACTGTATTACTAATAAAGCAAACAGAAATTAACCAAAACTATTACATATCAAGTCTTTATACTCTATGTAATCTATGCTACAAAAGATAATTTTAAAAGCCCCATTACACAATAACAACTTTCTATAACCAATAACTATAAACTTCTTTAGCAGTATTAAGTAAATAAATAATTCCCAGTGTCTGCACCCCTTTGGTCCTGAGCATAATGCTTCAGCAACTCCACCATAAGCCACGGTGAAAGTGATTTATACTACACTACACACTTTCCCACTGAAGACAATCGACTGTGAAGCAGTGCATTCTGGACTTTCCACATGGCAGCAATCCTGCAATCGCTGAGGTACTTACGGGCTGAAGGAGCCACTGTTCTCTTTATCTGCTGATGAGACTTCAGGTGACAGTACAGGTGAAATCACAAGAGATTCGTAATCGGAGAAGGGAGACACAAGAGCCAACTCTGGGGTTGACAGCTCAGTAGGTTCACAGGAGGCGGCCTTGTCAAAGCCGAAGGGACTCTGTGATGATGAGGAGAATGGGGAGGTGCCTACAGACAGCATCTCTGTCGGGGTCTGTACTGACTGCTTCCGACTTTTCCTTCCCTCCTCCACAGATAGCGTGATTTTCCTGCGCTCCTTCCGAATGTGCGGCAAGGCCTCCTCGATCTCTCCGTCCTCATACTTCAGAGCGTTCTGTGGGTTATGGAAACGCCGTCGCTGACCTTCTATCTCTCTGAACCATGAGGTGAGCAGTACCTCTAGCTCATTAGTCACAAACATCAACAAGCTGTATGTTTTTCCTAGCTTCAGTTTTAACAGTCAGTTCCAGAGTCATGCGGTGTACGTAGTAAAGTAAGGTGTCATGTTGTGGCTCATGTCCTACCTCATTTGTGTGGACCTGTTTGTTCTGCTGTTCTACACTGGGCCTGATGTCCTCCTCATGCGTGTACAGCTGTTTGTTTAGCACTGTACATGAGGTTCTACAACATTTGTGCAGATCTGCTTGTTTAGCTCCTGCACTGGGCCTGATGTCCTACTTCATGTATGCAGACCTATTTGTTTAGCTGCTGTATACTGGGCCTGATGTCTTACCTCATATGTGTAGAAGCTGTTTAGCTGCTGTATACTGGGCCTGATGTCTTACCTCGTGTGTGTAGAAGCTGTTTAGTTGCTGTATACTGGGCCTGATGTCCTGCCTCGTATGTGCAGACCTGTTTATTTAGTTGCTGTATACTGGGCCTGATGTCCTGCCTCGTGTGTGCAGACCAGTTTATTTAGTTGCTGTATACTGGGCCTGATGTCCTGCCTCATAGGTGTAGAAGCTGTTTAGCTGCTGTATACTGGGCCTGATGTTCTGCCTCATGTGTGTAGACCTGTTTGTTTATCTTCTATGTACTGAGCCTGATATCTTACCTCGTAAATGATGAATTGCTGCTTGAGTTCATCTTTGGCCTCCTCGCTGCTCATGTACTTCTCCATGATACTCTCCATGCCCTGTTCCTCCAAACAGTCTGTGACGTCATAGAAGGAGTCCTGATCCGGAAGGGCTGCCAGAGTCTAAAAATGCAGCCCGATGTGTTACACGTCACACCCTCTGCTTCATGTGTACAGGGAGCCTCACCTGCATATTACTATACTTACAGGTAGATGTGATTACATTTTTGAGCCCATTCAGGGCCTCCTGTCTGCAAATGCAGTCTAGCACAAAGCAACATAATAAAGCATGACCAGCAATTGCAGCAGTAATTTTGGGAACTATAAAATACCGCATTTGAAGTTTTAAATGTGAAACGTGGTTTTCTACACTATTTGTAATTTTATTTTGGGGGTAGAATCATATTTCCAGTGACAAAGGCACAGTATACAAAAAAGAAAATCTGTAAATATTATACATAATATTTATGAAAAGACATGCACAGTACATGAACTTAAACCAGGGTCTTTTAACTCGAGCCTGGTATTGTTTTAGTATGAATCCATTCACACAGGTGTCTTTTAATCTGGTTAAAAATCTGTATACATTCAGACTCACATTTATTCATATTATTCTATGTATTCATAATCCATAAAAGCCCTGCTCATTCTATAACCTCAGCAATATATTCAGGTTCATAGCAAACACCTGTAAAAACGTACATCAAAAACTATTTGAATATGACTCTCATTGAAAATTAGGGCTGACAGACAAAATTCTGCTTTCATTGCAGAAAGTGTTTTTTTTTTTAAAAAAAGGGCATCAGTGAGATCTGTGAGCTTTACACCGCAAGGATTCAGAGAGTCTATGGCTATACAGGGAGCAAAATGGAAGCTACCTTATTGATGAGGGACATGGTGTACACCAGAAGCTCGTGGTCCAACCCATTTCGCTCCTCCAGGATATCAGTCAAATAGGACCAGGACATTAAACCTAGGGAATGACATGCCCACACACACTCAGCACGTTCAGCATGTACCCCTGCTTTGGGTCATAATAGGGTAGTCTCCACAGCAACCCTTACTCATAATAGGGTAGTCTCCACAGCAACCCTTACCCCTTTCTCTGTCGACAGCGCTGATGGCCTGAATAAGCAGCTGGGCATTCGATTCAGCATACTCCACGAACACAATGAGCAGCTTGAGGGCCGTCCTCGCCACCATTCTCGACTGGAACGGTGAGCAGCAGAGACAGGTATAGGGAGCCATCAGCTGAAGTAAGCGGGCAAAACTCCTTTTCTCCACAGGGTGGCAGTATAACTTCAACCAACTGCACTAAGTACTCAGCATAACGTCTTTAGACATGCAGCCAACAGACATGCTGGATAGAAAATGCAAAATAGGGCGTACCTTGAGAAGTCAATGTTTTACTAATTTTTTTAGCATTCTGATCTTTTTTAAAGTAAGAAATTAAACAAGTGAAATTCTGGTTTTGCATAATCACTGGGGTTTGTGCAGTGCACACGGCAGTTTGGTGCAAGGGACTGACCGAGCTTCCGCTGAGGGTGTACAGCCACTGCACGGTCTCGCTGTGGTTAATAACTCCATTCATTCCATCCACAAACAGCATAATCTGGCTCAGGGCTGCCAATAACAAACACGTGTTGTAGTCCAGCCATCAATTTTAAAACAAACTCCTCTCAGTCGCAAAGCGTGTCTTGGTGAAGAGTGGGTTACCCATCTTACAAACCAATGCTGAAGCGATGGCCATACATACCTCTGAGAATGTAATTCTGATAATTGTGATCTGCCTCTGCCCCCACTTTGATGAAGCATTCCAGTCCATCGCAATTCACAAACTCTGGCACCAGGTCTTTGTCATCCTGCAAACCAACATCACTCTACAGGTATCTGGCTTTTTAACACTTAGATTGCAAATTTGCATGCAGCTGTGTATGTGCATGCATTTGAGAATACAGCGTACAGCACTCTTGCTCCACACTTAGTCTACAGTAGCTTTTCACACCAAGCTTTAAAACCATGAAGAAAACTTGGGGTCCTTTGAGATACTATGGGAGACTAACATGGAACACAGCTGTACCTTGACAGGTGATCGACCCTTCCTGCATTCTACAGCGCTATGCTAACAATACTATGTTGGAAGAAAACGCTGACAGTGGTTGTGCAGGAAACACAACTGGGACATTCTCAGCCTTGCAGCCTATGGAACAGGAACACTGGTCCTGCTGCTAGGCAACAAGTTCAAAGTGAGCCTGAAAGGAAGCCATACAACTGGGTCTTGTCACTGTAAGGCCTTTGCACTCTTAGGGTATTCAGTGCTTAGGCCATAAATAGGGTTTGTGAGAGAGGATATGTGTACATGCATAATCTTCATTGCTGCTGTCTGAATGAGCTTCCTCTGTCTCTGAATGACAAGTTACCCACATTTTAGGCTTTAGACTAAAGTTCCAAAATCTTAGCAGGCTTTTATGTACAGAATTTGTCAAAACAGAAACATTATTTCCACATAAAAGCTAATATAAAGTCAGAGAAATCTACAGAGCTAAAAACTTCAATCCAAAACTCAACAAGCATGTGAAATAATGTTGTGGCCAGGAGGTCATAACTGGGACTAACTTAGCCGTTTACCTCGAAGAGTTGCCTCATCAAAAACAGGGACCTCCTTAGCTCTGGTCCACGAGAGTTGTACAGTTTTTCTAAAACAGGAAAAAGAGAGCAACATGTCATCCAACTTGGACTGACACAGTGATGAAATTCCAAACAGATATAAACAGGAACAAATGGCACTGATTTATAAAAGCTCAGGCTATAGAAACAGAGAAAGACCAACAGTGAAGACATTTCCTGTAGGTGTCTGACATGTGAAGGAAGGGATTAGGTACTACTGAAAAATGAGCATGTGTTTCTCCTGTGACGTGAGCATGGAATGTTCGTAAGTGGCTGTGTAGGCTTGCTGCACCTTTGTCCTGTTCTGGAAGTGACGTGACAGCAGTTTGTCACTGTGATGATGGTCAGCTCCCCAAAATCACACCTGTTTTTGTCACTTCACTCTGAATGGGTGCTGGTCAGTCCTGAATTACATCGCTTTCTGCTTCAATCCTGGCACTTATTTGTGTATGTTTGTTTAACACTGATGCCGCAATTTACTTCATAAATAGGCTTAGAATAAAATGTCATTCCAAAGCAACTGGATAAGGGTATTTTAAAATGAAATTTCTTTCTGTGGTTAGACTTTATGCAAATGAGCAGATTTAACAATAACGTGCTGTAAAATCAGAATCATACAGTTTGCAGAGAAAATCAAAGTAAAACAGCTGCAGTAACGGGAACTGAAAACACACGTAAATTGTATGATGCTGATTCCTTACAGCAAATAAATACATAAACAAAGTGTATTACACTATATTTTTCATACTGTCAATAGCTTTTACTCTGCCCATGCAGACAGCTAGACCTGTACTAAGCCACGTCAAGCTATTAACCAGATGTTTTCAACCAGGTCAACTTTAGGTAGCTTACAGCTAAGGCATGCTCTTGGTAAAGCACTAAGGTTTGATAGTGTTAGTGTTGTCCTTTGTGTTGTCTTATGTAGCCCCTGGTGTCCTAGGGGTGCATTATTTAATTTCACATTATGTACTAACTGTACATAGCTGAAAGGACACTAAAACACTATTCTATCCTATCCTAGGAGCTTTAATGCTTGGTTAGAAGCCTTTTCTTGTTATTGCTTGACCCAGTGCTTCAAGTGGGCCTAAAGTGGGTCTTTATCTTTTCACTTTGTAGTTCAATGGGTTCTTAGTAGTTCACGCTAACATCACAATACAGGGACCACAAGCTCTTAGTCACGTACTGGCTTGGTTAAGATGTTAATCGGCAGAAGATAAGTATTATAACCTTGGTACCAGAAAATCCGATGATACACAACACATGGGAGAAGCTCATACCTTCTAATCCACATACTGAACATCGCTTGCATAAAAAGAATCAGATTAACTGCTATCTTGTCTGACAAGACAGTAACAACCACAAAAACTGAAAAGCCTGAAAGCCCTTTTGTTTTACTTCCACAAACAAAAGTAAATATCAAACTTCTATTTGAAACATTGCGTTGACATGCAAACCTTGGGTAGCCCTTGTTCCAGACTACAGACAACCCTAAAACAAGTGGAAAACATATAATACTATTTTTAAAATATTAAAAACACATCTATATTAATTAAAACTAAGATAAAAGAAGACAATGTTTGTCCCATCTTATTTTAAAATTAATTACATATTTGTTGCTTCTTATAAAAAACATGAGAGTTGAGCTGCAGAGTTATTCCCAGATCTATTTTTATAAATAAACTAATAAACATTGGACAGAGTCCAAACATTTTCAGTGTTATGATAACCCTTAAAATTTTTTTTGTTTTTATTATGGGTACCAGTGTGGACTCTGTTTTTCTTGTGCCCAATATAAAAACCGTAGGCCAAAGCGCCACGTGATGTTTTCTGGAAACAGACTGCCTGTAACAGGGGACTGGGTGCCCATATCACATTACAGCGAGTCTTCTACATGCATGTGGGAGGGGAGAAAACAAACATGCCATCATACATGCTTATGGGATTTAGAGGCAGCAAGCTCGTAAAATGAATGGCGGGAACTGACATAAGGCAAGAGTCAGGCTCTGCAAACACATCTTTGTCAGCCAAACGGGAACTTGCACAACCACTGAAGGAACACATCTAAAATTACCATAATCAAAATCAGCCACATGGTTAAATACAGCAACAGAGCAATATGCTGACAGGGGCTTTAGCATGACCTCCAGACTGAAGCAACACCAGGTCAGACAAAAAAGTAAATATAACCAGGGTGCAATTTGTAAAAAAAAAAAAAAAAAACTAAAACAGATGCAGGGAGGACATTTTATTAAATTATATTAAGGCTACATTAAAAATGTTCAAAGGACATTCATATCGTATAAATGCAGGATCGCTGGGTAGTCCCTCGAGGGAGCAGACATGGTAGACATGATCACAAACATCTGAGCAAACCGAACACTTTACTGACCCAACTAGCCAATCACCTTCATCACACCCCCATCAGAGATAAATAAATGAATGGCCTGAGCAGGGGATATCAAAAGTAAAGGCAGGGAAATCCTCCAAGTGCCCCTGGAAATCCACACCCTGACTATGCCTATTGAATACAAAAGAACCACATATTGAGGAGTTTACTTTACTGTTTACTGTGACTGATAATAGGAATTTCCCAGATATTCTCCACAGAAGCAGGAGCAAGTCCCTTCTCAAGAAGCCAGGACACTTTCATTAAAAACACTAAAAGTGTTTGAGAATGTACACGTAATTTATACAATTATTCTCAGTTTTCAGTTGACAAAGAAATGCAGTGACTTTGTAACTGTAATAGCTGGGGTACTGTGAGCGGAGGTCTGAGGTAAATGACAGTTTGTCACAAGTCACTGTGGGTCACTGAGTAACTGGAGGTCTCTACGACTCAAGGCCATGTTTATCACAGCATAAACAAAGCCACATGAACACTGCCAGAAGAGACACTAAGGGTGCGCAAACAGCACAACTTGTATGTCACGGTCCTTTATGTAAGATAATGATCAGGTAAGCTCTATCTATATCTCCTGGGTCATATACGTCTGACACATTGACAGAAATTAGATAATTAAGGAAGTAAAATTTAAAAAAAAAATCAATGTCCCCTGTCCCTATGTAGTCCCCTGTCACCACCTTACAGTCCTTAATCTCTCTGAAGTTGCATCTCCTACATAGAATATAGTCCACCTGTGTGCACCTTCCCCCACTCTTATAGGTCACCCTATGCTCCTCTCTCTTCTTAAAATATGTATTCA
>JABJVR010008798.1:0-10358 GCA_025773905.1 Chitala chitala
ATGTGCTCTGGGATGGGCTCCAGGTTTCCCCACGACCCTCACCAGGAATAAGCGGTTAAGATAATGGATGGATGTTTCAAAATTTCTCCATTCCTGAATCCAATAGTAGAATTCATTTTGGCATGGAGGTAGAAAGTGTACAATCACCAGATTTACAACCACAATCACCAGATTTACAACCACATGTACCTTTTGATGCAATGGATTCTACCAGTGAGGATATTTGGAAAGCAGATTATCTGGTGTGAGTAGACAAAAAAAACAGTCACCTGACAAGCAGGTGAAAGAATATTCAGTGTTGTGGAATGAGTCCACAGTACAGTATTGTGTTTTTACTTTGGGTCACTGTAGAGTCCTGTTGGTTACCAGTTTCTTTAATCAGTGTTTCATGTGTGTTGCATATTGTTATAAAAATATTAAAGTTTAATCTTGTTTCTTAACTTGTAACAGATATTTCTTCCTTAAATCTTGCATAGTGCAAAGCTTTTGTCTCAGTATATAGAAATTTAGTGGTATTTGTAACATTCACATTGGGTTTAGTAAACTACAGCATTCAATTAACGACAGAAAACCTGTAAGTTTACTAAACTGAGCATTTCACCAACAATTTCTCAAAATGCTTTCATGTTCAATTTGAAACTGAGAGAATGTCGAAATATTTTGACACAATCTATGCAATGTTTCAGTGACTGTTCATTTTGGTGACATTGGCTAATTCAAAACTCTCAACCTTTTTTCAGTCATGGTACCCTTTAAAAGTGTGTAAAACATTTACTCTGCATTCCTCTGACAGCCAACACATATATTTACAGACATGCATGTCAAGGCGGTGCTGTTGTACAAACATTTACAAATCAAATATTTATCAGGATACTCTTACAATGCCCAGTACCAAGAACAGACTGTGAAAAGGAAAGGGGAGAAAGGTTTAAATTCTTTGCAGAAATCAGGAAAAATGTGTGAGAATTTTCACTATAGGAGGAAACAGGGAGCGAGTCTGCCGGGGAAATCAGAAGGATTGGCAGCTATGAGTGCAGAGTTATCTGATTCTGGAGTCTTTCTTTTCAAAAACTATTCCATGCTAGTCTGGAAGTTGAATAATATCAACTGGACTTCTTTCTTTTTACAAACATTTCACTGTTTTTGTAAATAGCTTCCCCAGCCTAAGTAAAATTGGTTAGGGAGCCCATATTATCCTGGTTTCACTACACAGCTCACTTGAATAGGTTCATTAGCTGAACAACAGGGGATGGCAGAGAGTCATTGGGATATCAATGTCCTGTCTCCTGATCACTTTCTTGTGTCAAAAGAGTCATTAAGAGTGGCTAAACTGGTGGACATGTGTCTTAATGTTCCTGGAGACTGATGCAAGAGCAACATGAAAACTAGGGGACGGTCTCTGTCTGAAGCCTCCGCCTCTACTGAGGGAGGATTTTCAATTTATAAATTGGCAATTTATTTATATAGTGACATACAAAATTGATTCTGTCACTCCTCTCTCAAACCACCTTTCTTCTCTATCCAAAATGTGTCCTGTTTCTTTTAGGTGAAGGTACCCTGCTGATTCCAGTCCTGAGGTGTTGCCTGTCCTGTGCTGGGACACCCTTTTGTGTTTCTCTAGTGTAGTTCTTTGGTTTCTCTAGTGTAGAGCATTGAACACTCTTCACTGCATTGGGCTGCATGAACTAAATTACTCTTCTTGTGTCTTTTGGGACAGATCTCCATGAACAAGTGTCCTTCTCAGTGTGTTAGTGGGTTTGAAGGACACAGATATCCAGTGTTTTCCAAAGATCCTTTTTAGCTTCTCTGACACACCAGCCATGTAAGAATTTACAAGATTCTTCCATTGATCCTGAGTCTCAGCTCTGTCTGTGCTTTTGTTGGATCTGGAAATTGACTTAACAAAGGCCCGATTTGGGTAATCACAGGCCTTAAGTGCTGTCTTCACATTTTCTTTCCCCCCTGGATCCATGGAAGTGGGGATGTTTTCTGCACTGTGGTCTAGTGTCCTGATGACTCCTAGTTTGTGTTGAAAGGGATGCTGGGAGTCAAACCACATGCTTGCTGCTACAACTCTTTCGTACAAGGTACTAGAGAGACAGAGAAATGGTAGGGAGGAGGTTTAACCACAATCACACTATGGGTAGCTTTAGTGGTTTTCACATATTAATTTAATTTTAATTAATTAAAGGACATGTGAAAAATAACAAATACCATAGATGATAATACTTAACACTTTGTTTTCATTGATTGGGGTTTTTTGAAACTTATTACATCAAAATGAAAATTCTTTTGGGTGATAATCACACCATTAGCACAACAGAGATAACACTGGACCAGTCCCCAAAAACAGAAAATTAAAGAAACAGAAGGAAAATAATTTAAAACAGATCTTCTCTATATATAATTAAATAGACAGAAGAGGAAATTTTAGTGAAAAATAAAGTTAAAATAAAACTCATTACACATAATTACTAGCCTTATCTGGATTTTCATTATAATTGTTTTCTTATTATTCATTTTGTTATGTCCCCAACATCAGAATATTTTTTTACATCACCCCTGTCAGACCCCAGTGGTCCCTTAGGTGCTGTAGCACCCCAGCTGAGAAAGGCTGTGTGAATCTTACACAGGGCACAAAGTCTAAATTCAAACCTCATTTTTATTGCTCACAGTCCCACCTCATATAGCAAGGACACACCTGGCTGGGCTTTGAACTAGGAGACTTTTACCATTTACCCATTGAGCCACCAGGCCACCTAAATGTTAGTTGTCAGACCCAGGCCATGTTTTTCCCATCTCCATTATGCATATTTCACCCTATCGTGTTTTTTCAGAACTCCAGTCCAGGTTTTCCTGATTCCTGGCTCTCCCACACATCTGCAAATAGGTACCCTATCAACCCAACAACATGTCAGAGCCTTCAGTCTTCACCTGGTCATTTCAGACAATTAATGTAACAAACATCCATGTTTTTGACAATTTTTTTGTAAACTGAATTTATTATTGTTTAACTGGGTTTTTGGTTTTGGTGAAACTGTTGGCCATTTCCATTTTGAAAACCTATTTTGGATTGACGGTTTGGTCATGTTTATTTTGCATTTTTTCCTGGACCAAACACTTGGAATTTTGTGTTAGTGCACAATAAAAGACTTTAAAAAACTCAGTCCTCATCTGGAGAGTCCTCCTGTTGGGTCCACTCAAGCAACCCAAGAGTACGACTAGGCCAGTGTGGATCCCATGGACCTGGGTGGACTAAATGTTGCACTGGGTAAGGAGGGTGAACTACTCAGAAGTCACCAACAAGACTCCCAACAGGTAAACCAAAGTTTAGTATCAGGCTGCTTTGCTTCCTGTACCTACAAGTCTTCTCTCATCTCTGGTGCCAGGAGCCCAGATTACCTACTCTCCAGCCGTGTGATGGAGAACCAGGTTCTTCTTATTCTTGGAACTTCAGTCTCCAACTTTACCCAAAGAATGCTCATGTGTGGTGTATGTTATCACCCTTCACATGGGAAGGGCTTGCAAGTAGGGAGCCATGCTATCAAAGATTTCTGTTGTTTCAGCTACAGGGCATTTACGGACCAAATGAGGAGGGAATTCAACCACTCTTTATCTGGCAATAGTAAATAAAGAAAATAGAAAATGATCCAAAATCTAAACCATGTGTTCCATGCAGTTCCTTATAATTTCATACCAAGCTACAAAAGCTAAGTACTCACTAAACATAATTCTTGCAGAAGTCTGTTACCCATTGCACAGACATAGTTTGTATTAATCTCTACAGACACTAGGAGACAGCAATCAACCTCCACCCCTTCTGCTGCTAGCATCCTACCATGTGGTGTTGACACCCCCCACCATGCCCTAAACCCATCTGATTCCGCTGCCCTGCTTACATCCGTGTGCTTCATGGCTAATATGCTCAGAAAGAAAAGCTCAGATCCAAACATCCATGTGGGCTTGCAACTCCCTCCCCCTCAAATTCACTGTTGCTTCCTCTTCACAGGATCACAGAGCCCTCAAAGCAGTCACTGAAGTGGGAGTAGATGATGCAGACCCCTCCTGAGAGGAAGATGGATCAGGCAGACTCAGTCCTCTCTGTGGCTCTACATTATCCTATCAGAATGCCTGATGCACTCTGGCATAGGGAAAACCACACTCTTCATCAGGGACATGTCTCTGGGACACGTGTTTGGGACAGAGCCCAAGTCGATTAATCTTGCCATCAGGGAAGGCAAAGGAAATTTCATTGCAATGTGTCTTGATCATCATTACTCTTAAGAAAAGATGGAACACTTTGAAGTCGTTAGTTCCTGAAGTAAAACACACAGCTCTAAAAAACAACATGGTTGTAATTGATTTTTAACGATGGCTCAGCAATGCTGTGATCTTATTTCTGTAACACACGTAACTTCCTTTTGTTCACATGATTTACGGTTTTGGTGGTCATGAGTGATTTTATAAGCCTTTTCTATTGTTGTTATTATTATTATTATTATTATCAGGCAGCACGGTGGCGTGGTGGTTAGCACTGTCGCCGCGCACCTCCAGGCCTGAGGTTCAATTCCCACATTGGGTCTGTGTGCGTGGAGCTTGCTTGTTCTCCCTATGCTTGGTGGGTTTTCTCTGGGTGCTCTGGTTTCCTCCCACAGTCCAGAGACATGTGGGTTTGGTTGAGGTGGGTTGGTGCTCTGCCCTATGGGTTCCAGGCTTCCCTGTGACCCTCACCAGGATTAAGTGGTTTAAATAATGGATGGATTATTATTATTATTGAAGACTGCACTGTGTACGGCAGCCTCAGTGTTAGGGTTGTGTTGTGTTAGGGTGCTCCCAGTCTGCCTGTGCTCAGAACTCTGATAAAGGAAGAACATGTTGGCTTTCATGTGTTCACATTGCTCTGAAGCCCAACTTCAGGAACACATTGCTTGTTTTCAGCACTCTCTATTAGCCACATAAATGCTTGCAAATTGTGAATATTTATATGTGATGGTTCCACTAACTAAATGAGCAAATTCCAAGGAGAACAGAGTTGACTTAACAGCAGTGCCCCTAACTGGACAGGGCTGATGACAGCACATCATATTTACACTTACACATCCTCCACTTTCTAGGTCCATGCATAAGCAACGATTTCATCACAAACCTGGAGTTCAACAGAAAGCTATGAAATCCTGTTAACCTTGGTGGGCACGAGCAGCCAGGTTTCCTGGTGCCTGAGAAGATATAGGCACAGGTTGATACAACAGGCTTCTGTCTGAACTTCAGATGTATCTGGCACTGAAACAAATGTGCTGGCTCAATACTTTGGGCTATACAGCAAAAGGACACAGAACCACGTGGCCCATTATTAATACTGTACACAGTTAGTGAAGACTTGTCAATGAAGAGGGACATTGTCAAAAAGTGGAAATGAAATTTCACTGAATTCTTTATTGGTATTTGTTTGTTCCTATCTACAAAGCACTTTAATTACATAATTTAAAAGTAAATTTTAACATAATTCTTTAATTATCAAAGTAAAAAAATGCATGACCTTCACAGATGGGCCTGTTTATGTCTATAAAAGGTAAATGCATTTTTCATCTTAAAATTTTATATTAACAAACCCCCACTCAAATATTGACTTTTTGCAAACAAGAGCACTCCTCAGACAGGATCTAGTCCTAAGCAAGACCATCACTCTGACAGAGTACTGTCCTAAACTAGACAACTCGTCAGACAGAGACCTGTCTTAAACAGTACCAGTGCTCAGACAGGATCTAGTCCTAAATGAGCCGTGACACATCTTTCAATAAATGTCTTTGTAGAACAGAAAAAAATCACACCATATTCAATCTGAATGATTATTTTTTCGTTTGACCTTTAAAGGGAAAACTAATTTCTGATTATTCTCAATGGTACCAATTATAATTTTAATTGCTTCAGCTCATTTCTCAGGCAGACTTGCACTTCTCAAAACCCCATGTATAAACCTTCACATCATTAAGGTATTTTGTCCCACCAGAGCATCACTTCCTATTACCTTTGTTCAAAAGCAAATGTATTTGGCTCAGTTGTGTGATCACTGGATTACCACTAAAATCAGGTGTTCTGACAATTTTGTGACAGTAGTTTGTATCTTTTACATTGAGTTAGTTGTACTATTCGTTATGTAGGTGCTGTATCATTGTCTAAGCTATGTCAAGCAAAACGATTCGTTTATTACTCAAAATATATAAGACATCAACCAAGTTTTTGTAATCGATGCCATGAATGATGTCTGTAATGACATCATGATAAAGTTGTGACTGATCTATGTTGTAAATTATTGTTTGTCTCACATAATGTCAAACATTCTTATGAATTAGTATATTTTGTCAGTTAAAAAATTGTAATAAAATTAACTGAAAGATGCACATTTTGACTATTGTAGCTAACACAATGATTGTGGGGTCTTCATTCTTGCCCCACTAACTACCAGGGAAACAAAATATTACATTTAGCAAAAATACCAATCTGTGGGTGGGGGATGATGTCATTTTGCAGGAAAAACCAAATATTTTGCTGCAGCATAGGAACTGTTTTCAAAATTGCAAACCTGCCTTGAGAAATTAGCTAAAGGAATTGAGAAAAATTGTTATATAACTAAAAAAAACAATTATCAGCAAATTTGTTTATAGAAGCAGGTACCCTTGAAGACATACTTGCCTGTCACTCTTAAATACAGTGAACTTTGAGATGAGCACACCTCACCGCTGCTGCGTCATGGGTTAGGGTTAGGTAAGGTTAGGTTAGGGTTAGGTAAGGGTTAGGTTAACCTTAACCCTAAATACAGTGAACTTTGAGCTGAGCACGCCCCACAGCTGCTGTGTCATGGCAGCTGTTGTCTCCAGTGAACGTGTCAATTAGGTGCAGTAATAAGTGAAGCCCTAATTATGGACAGTGAGACAGTGATGTTTTGGAAAGTCCACATACTGTTCAGGCAGAAACACAATGCTGGGCTTCCCATGTCACGCTACTCACAAAGCTGCATTTATTTTTTTTCAGGAACAAAATCTTTCAAAGAGGCCAAGTGTCTTGGAAACAAATAAAATGGCTGGAGGAAGCTGAGTGATTAGATAAACAAACGGCAGTTTCCTGGGGGATGGTGACTAGGGTGTGAGGGCTGCTGTATCCTGCTGTTTGACCTTTCAGCCCTGCCTACAGCTCATTTTTCTTCATTAGAGGAGACAAAGAGAAAATGACAGCCACTGAATTGCTGGTGTCTTCACGATTAATGAAGATAAATGGCCATGCTACAGTGGGGGAGAGCAATAAAAAGCAGGACTTTGAACAAACAGAAGTAAAATGATCATGGCTGGCTTAAAAAGAACAGCAATGTGAGCGATCTCATAAGAACAGCAAAGTGAGCGGTTTCATGAGAACAGCATAGTAGGCGGTCTCATAAGAACAGCATAGTAAGCGGTCTCATAAGAACAGCAAAGTGAGCGGTCTCATAAGAACAGCAAAGTGAGCGGTTTCATGAGAACAGCATAGTAGGCGGTCTCATAAGAACAGCATAGTAGGCGGTCTCATAAGAATAGCAAAGTGAGCGGTCTCATAAGAACAGCAAAGTGAGCGGTTTCATGAGAACAGCAAAGTGAGGGGTCTCATGAGAACAGCAAAGCGAGCGGTCTCATGAGAACAGCAAAGTGAGCGGTCTCATGACAACAGCAAAGTGAGCGGTCTCATGAGAACAGCAAAGTGAGGGGTCTCATGTGAACAGCAAAGTGAGCGGTCTCATAAGAACAGCAAAGTGAGGGGTCTCATAAGAACAGCAAAGTGAGGGGTCTCATGTGAACAGCAAAGTGAGCGGTCTCATAAGAACAGCAAAGTGAGCGGTCTCATAAGAACAGCAAAGTGAGCGGTCTCATGAGAACAGCATAGTAGGCAGTCTCATGAGAACAGCAAAGTGAGGGGTCTCATGATAACAGCAAAGTGAGCGGTCTCATAAGAACAACAAAGTGAGCGGTCTCATGAGAACAGCAAAGAGAGGGGTCTCATAAGAACAGCAAAGTGAGCGGTCTCATGTGAACAGCAAAGTGAGGGGTCTCATAAGAACAGCAAAGTGAGGGGTCTCATAAGAACAGCAAAGTGAGCGGTCTCATAAGAACAACAAAGTGAGCAGTCTCATGAGAACAGCACAGTAGGCGGTCTCATGATAACAGCAAAGTGAGCGGTCTCATGAGGCCTCCTGCTGCTCTTAATGAATTCAAAATCCTCCCATATGGTATTTTACATAATGTTTTATGGGGCACAAAAAAATCCTCACCACTCAGCTGTGAGTGTGGAGACCAAGTCAGAGGCATGTTTGTCACAGGATACTGAAGATGGAGACAGATGTGATGAGTCCTTGTGTGACACGTGCCAATCCACAGTATATTTCATGTTTTTTAGGAGAAAGTGCAAATCCCACTTTATTTTTGCATTACCACACTGAAGAGTGCATGAGGCATACTTCTAACAACAAGGTTTATACTTTCACTAAGTTCTTTGGCTCTTTATAAAAAGGTTAAGCAGCCGTAAAGTTTTCAGACAGCTCATGAGAGTGTTACATACACATAACAATAAATGAATTATTAATAATAAATGATCACTTGATGGCGGCACAGTGGCGTCGTGGTTAGCACTGTCGCTGCGCACCTCCAGGCCTGGGGTTCCATTCCCGCCTTGGGTCTGTGTGCGTGGAGTTTGCATGTTCTCCCTGTGCTTGGTGGGTTTTTTCCGGGTGCTCCGGTTTCCTCTCACAGTCCAAAGACATGCAGGTTAGGCTAATTGGTGTGTTTAAATTGCCCGTAGTGTGTGTGTGTGTGTGCGCCCTGTGGTGGGTTGGCGCCCCACCCTGGGTGTCTCCTGCCCTATGTGCTCCGGGATGGGCTCCAGGCTTCCCCGCGACCCTCACCAGGAATGAGCGGTTAAGATAATGGATGGATGGATGATCACTTGAGTTGGACAGTCTCAACTACAACCTGAAGTTGTACACATTTAAAGTGAACGTCCTGTTATTCCCTGATTTAAGGTGGACGTCCTGTTATTCCCTAATTTAAGGTGGACGTCCTGTTGTTTCCTAACTGGCATCATTCACTAAACCTTGCATCATTGTCTTAAACAAGGTCAAGGTGCCACTCAGATGGGCAGGACATCTGTGAGGATGAGAAGTACTAGCCTACAGTACAGGTCTCTACAGTACCTTTCAGCCCCACAGTAAATATGCCCAGTCATTATAGAGAGCCCAGTCTGAGGTATAGGACCAGCAGGTCCACTCCCGGTGAGTGAGAGACTCCTCAGTAGCACAACAAACAGCAAGTCACTTACACTGAACTCTGGCCGCACCTGGCCAAATGAAGGGGTCCAGTCCCGAAAAGAAGGGGCTAGCTTTCCGCAGCATACAGACTCCCCGGCTGCTGACATCATAGAGCTGTCGGCGTGCAACCCCCAGGGCCTCCATGCGGTCGAACATAGTCCCCCTCCCAAAACAAAGTCCACAGTGCAGCTCCCTTATGTAGTCCTTCTCAAACAGCGTTGTGTCACAAAAGGGGGAAAAACACAGAGCAACTAAAAATTAAGCTAAAAGAAAATAGATAAGAGGATGCCTCAACAGAGCCTGTGAGAGTGGCAGGCCAGCAATCCAGCAGCACGGCCGCACTCCTGAGCCTGCCCCAGGGTCCGCTGCCTCACATCTGCTGTAACAAGCCTAAAGAGCAGCTCAGCTCAAGCCTCGGAGGCCCCCAGACACTGTGGAGTGAACCAAATGGTAACGCTGTGAGATTGGAGGGGGGTGGGGGGCAGCAGAAAGAGAGAGAGAGAAAGCTAGAGAGAGAAAACTAGAAAGAGCTGCAGAAGGAGTAAGAGACAGACAGACAGAGAGAGAGAGAGAAACAGAAAAGACCAAAACCATCCTACTGAATATCCTCACTGTCCAGCCCAGTCAACAAAAAGCTAAATGTGGAAAACACTGGGAAAACAACAACGTAAAGTTAAGTGCTACACATAGGAAATACACAGTAACAACCATCGGACCACGGAGTCTGATAATAAACTGAGAAAAACACTAACTAGACACACATGGCTCCCCAGGGAAGAGAAGCTCTGCAGCCTATGCTTAAAAACTAAATAGAAACAGAAGAACAATTCTAATTACACAGTAACCACAATCAATCAGTTAGATCCATTTTCTTCTAAAATTTAGAGACCTACAAAACAATAAAATACACATTAAAATACATATTAGGGGAACATCCAAAATTATCAATAATAGCATCTGAATTTGTGACAGCCTGCCATAAGTTATGAGAAAGTCAAGTCAGGAAAACAAAATGGGGAAAAGAGGGGAGAAG
>JABJVR010008799.1:0-10357 GCA_025773905.1 Chitala chitala
CCCTCCCCTCCGCTCCCCCGCCCGCCCCGCCCCGCCCGGCCCCCCCCCCCCCCCCCCCCCCCCCCCGCCCCCCGCCCGCCCCCCCCCCCCCCCCCCCCACGCAAATGTAATCTTGCCTAGGGCACCAAGTGGCTGTTGCTGACTAGGGGACATCTTCTTCAAACCTAGATCTAGGTGTGACTAATGCCAGACTAGAGGATGTGAGCAGACACAGCGGGCTTGACAACTGAACATCTACGCTCCTGTTTCCCAGCATGTAACAGCAGCGAAACCCAAGCAGAAAATCAACAAAGTGGCTCCACATTAAATGTGTCTCAAGAACAGGAGGATCACATTGACACTGCTGTTGGAGCAGTTCTGATGGCCAAAGGAAGCTTTTGAGTTAGGCAGCATTTCGTTCAGAATTCGGTTCATGTCTAGCATGGTACTTAAACTGTACTTGGTTTAATTATCTTAAATGTGGTGATTCTTTATGACCTTTCTTGACTTTGTTAACAGGGTTTTAATGGCCGAAGGTTTTTAACATTTGACGGACGTGTGAGTGTAGGTTGAACCGTACCGCCATGCCCGCAGATTAACCAATCATATCGCAGATTATGGGAGCCTTGTTGGAAATGTTCTCTGCTAAACCTGCTCTACATTTACCAGCATTCTGATTTGTGACCTCATTTCTCAGTTTGTGCTCATTTGATGTAGCAGAAAAGATTGTTTGACAATCTGATCTGAAGATGGGGTGAGAGGATGGTTAAGAAGGAAAGGAAAACTCAGCATTGTAACGTGTCTCTGATCTATTCTGATTGAAACTTTGAAAAAGTCTGAACAGCATGGTAGGACAAACTCAAAAACAGCTTCTGGTTCATAAACAGGGGGCTCTGCTGCCTGCTCCTGAAAAAGAACCCTGTTTTTTTAAAGCCAGTTATAATGAGTGTGCAGGCCACAGCAGCTCATTAGGGACGGGGAAGAGTTCGTTTGGGCCATTTGGCTGCTTCTCTCAGCTCTTAATCTACCCAGCAGGCTCCTGGACACGGCCGAGCAGTTTGGCCCACAAAATAATACCTGCACAGAAGTCTGTAAGAGGAAGGCAAACAAAGAACACTAGTAGGCCTCGAGAAGGTCCTTTCTAGCAGAGGCTCTGGATGGATTATTCTTGTGGGTCTCCAAAGCAACCTTTTGCGAGGACCTGTTGGCCTTAAACGGAGCCCTTGCGGATGAGATTCCTGGGCACCTGTCAGTGTGTATAAAGAGGAAGGAGACATCCTGAATCTAGGGAGTGAACCTCCTGCTCCACTTCCATGTTTCCTCAAGGAAAACAGCTGTCTGTTTTTATGGAATCGTACCGGGGAGAGTGCAAATTAGACAGGGAAGCAGGGAATAGGGTCTCTGGTGAGCAGGTGACCTCTTTCTGCCTGAGATGAGATCCCTCCTGAAGGAGACAAGAAGTGAGAGGAGGTCCCTGTGTCTGCTTGGGGTTATGCGTGTCTCATTTGCCAAGCACTCGTGCCTTAACTTACAGCTTTTAATTTCCCGCGTTGTTCTTTGAGCTGCCCTTTCAGACGGATAGAGCATGTTTTATATTTTAATTTATGTCTGGTTTGGATCTGAAATTCCAGCCAAGGTTGCTTACTGTCCAAATAATTATAGCAGCAGAATGAGTAGGACTTGAGGAAGGGCACACATCAGTGTACATGCATATCCTTAGCACAGTCTTTTATTTCCCAGGAGCGACGTGCTTTGCTTATGTTTTTTTTTTTTTTTGCATAGTTCCTGCTGGGAATTTAATTGAAGTTTTTTTTTCCAGGTTGAGTATTAAGGGGAACGCCAGCAGCCATACTCCTGGGACTTTACAGGCTCTTGGACAGGAGAGCGGTTGCCTCTTTCGCAACGCTTTGGGTTGCCAGTGACCTTGACCCCAAGTGCCGTGAGCGCTGGGCTGCCACTTGTCTGCTGAGGTGTCATGTGACAAGTGCAGATTTACAGGGGGGATTGCCCATGCTTTTCCATAGCTCTGTTCCCTAGGGACGGTGGAAGCTGTTCGCCCTGCTTCTGACACACACACACACACGCGCGCGCACACACGCACACACATTCACCCTGGCAGGAAGTCAGATGCCTGACCAGTGTCAGTGGAAAGGAGACATGTTTTGGCTTTCCCTGCGTGGCTCCAGAAGCATGTGTATTTGTAAATACATGCGGATATGCTTTCTGTCATACAAGGTTGTCTGTTTAACATATATTTTTAAAAATTTTCTTGAATGGGCTGTGGTGAACAATAGTTTAAGCGAGCGTGAGACTAACACTGTCTAGCAGTGAAACATAAGCCATGGTGCTGATGCTGTGTCAGGTAATAACCTCCCCTTATCTGTCATCTCTGGGAATCCATTGGTTGAGATGGTGCTCATTGTGGGGCTGTTTCTGCCTTCTGCAGTTACATATTGGCAGTGAACAGGTACAGTTTTATTGCTTACTGCCTTTTTCCATTATGTTTTATTGCTTTCATAATCTTCAAATCTTTATATAATATCTCTGTCCAGAGTGAGGCTTCTGCACCAGTTGTAGGTAATCGGCTAAATATATTTTACTTGTTTAAAATCTGGATCTCTGGAAATGTGGGCCTTATAATTATAAGACTGTTGAGAATTTTATTTTGATCTTGTGATTTAATTGTAAATTTCCACTGTGTCTCTCTTTGTGTGTGTGTGTGTGTGTGTGTGTGTCTCGTTGTTTTTGTCCTTCTTTCTCTCTGCGTGCGTTTTCCCATAAAAACCAGCAGGGTGCTGTTTGAGCACCACCGTACTGCAGAAATCTGCTGCTCTTTGTGGTCGAGTTGTGTATCATATAATGACTTCTACTGTTTGGTGTCTGAAGAATTGAGCTATCTAATGACCTTTGGGGCCAAAAGCTCTATGTCAGGTAATAACCTCTAGTGTGAGGAGCTACAAACTTTTGTTTTGTTTAACAGTCATGTGTCTTGAGTTCTTGGTGGGTACGTTGTTAGTGGCATCGCCTAGTACCTCTGAGGTCGGAGGTTTTAATCCCATCTGCTGGGGCTACACAAGAAAACTTGTGTTTGCCCAGTGCTGGTCCCAAGCCTGGATAAAATGGGAGAATTGCATCAGGAAGGTATCTGGAATAAAAACCTGTGCCAGGTCGATGTGCGGAGCATTATCTGGATGCTAGTCGATCTGCTGTGGCGACCCCCCCACGGAGAGCAGCTGAAAGTTGACTACATGTTGGTAGGTCAGGTGTGAAGGTCTCGAATTAAGAAGTAAAAGCACTCCATTGTTTCTCCTCTCTTTCTGACTCAGCAGTCTTCGTTCTGTTTCCCAGGCACACAGTCTCACAGGTGCAGAGTACTTTTGTAGACCATATGTGTAAACATACATATAATCAGCTGTTTATTTATGTATGGCTCCTGTGTCTGCATGGCCCTGTTGTCTTTGGGGAGGTGGGGTGGCTTAAGACAAGTGAACACAATGACAGGAGCTCAGGAGAAGGACATTTTTATCTAGTCATTTTCATGTATTTGTCAGTTTTGCTTGTAGGGATGGGGGTGATGTTGACATGAATAAAGTGGAAGCTTCCCTGCAGCACTACAAATGTATGTTAGCAGACGTGTTGCATGGCTAGTGTGTGCGTGATGTAATTAGCCCGCCTCTCACAATAGGACTGTGCCAGTCTTGTGCTTGTTTGCTGCACTGACGGGCACGATTGCTCTACCTGTCCAGCTCTGTATCGCCGAGTCATCACAGACAGCGGACTGGAAGATGCCTTGAAATTCTCATCGTTCAGCCCCCACCCACCCCCCCACCCATGTGTCCATCACATCAAAGGGAACCCCACTCTCCTCTCATATGGACTTTTTGTGTGTGCACGCGCAAATGAACAGATGTTTCCGAGGGAGTGCCGTGTGTGTGTGTATGTAAACGTATAAGGCTGCACATATTTCAGATACACTCGGTTAGCTTTTGTGCATGTGCAGAGAGAGAAATGAATGTGGATATTAACATAGAATTAAATAAATAACCCATATAAACACTGAGTCTACAAGATAACTGAGTAAGATGAATCAGAGGTGTCATGTATATACATATGTCAGTGTACATGTGTGTATTTGTGTCACCAAACTCCGTGGTGTAGTGGGCCAGGCAGCGAGTGTGAAGCAAATGTGTGAGACCAGGTTCAGCTCCAGTCTGTCGGTTTTCATCCGTCCAGAATTCCTGCATACGAAAGGGAAAACGTCCATGTTGCACGGCTCTGCCAATGAGGCTTGTCGTGCTGGAAACCATGTGTGTTATGTAGATGCTCATTAACCCTGATGGTTGCGCCAGATAACAGCGGCTGCTCCACACATCTAAGGGAACACCGGAGTTCAGCCAGGGTGTTGCTCCTCTTTGCAAAAAGTTTCTATTGACATCAGCTGTTCATCGTTACAGCACCCTTTGCCTTCTGCGAATGTCCTTTGTAACTTATCTTTCCGCTGCATTCTGTGGCAGGCTGGCATGCATGCGCAGGCAGCGGTGTGTTTTGTGTGCCGTTTGCATGTGTCCACTGTGTCTGCATGCGGGCTCCTCCGCAGCCTGTTCATTGTTAGCCAGGGCAGGAGCTGGCAGAACCTGTCTCCATGGAGACTGGCCTGAACCTATCGCTCTGCTCCCCTGGGTTCTTGTTGTTTAGAAAAACAAATCCAGAGAAAGACTTTTTGTGAACATTAACCTGTTGGATATTTTTCTAAAATTGTTTTTGGTTAAAAGTTTTTTCCTTTTTCATACTGAAACCACCATCCAGGTAGAGATTTTGTGCCTCTTAAACACCTTGTCAAAATCTACTTCAACTCCTCTGTGCCACAAACAATTAGCAACATTGCAGCATCTCTAAAGTGTTGACCTGACATCTTGTAATGACAGTGTGGAGAGTTACACGCTGGGCTTCCATAGAGCCAATGTTTCTGTACTTGCAGCGAGATGGCATGGGAGTGCACGCGGCTTGGCTGATAAACGTGACAGTTCCCATGGCATCAGATGCTTGGTGGCTGAAGTCTTTACAAGCAGCTTGAGTGTAGGAGTGGAACGTTTGCTTTCTCGCGGCGTCGTAGGTTTGAAAGCGACCCATCGCTGATCTGCTTGCTGTGTGTGTGTGTGTGTGTGTGTGTATGATAAATGCCGTGTCAGTCCCACTGCCTGTGCCTGCTGCGTCACTGGACCTGGAGGGGAGTCCGCCCATCAACATGCAATGCCGTTTCAGCCAATAAAACCACAGACACCTGCAGGAGTCCCTTTGAGTTTGTTACGTGAGAGGATTGCCACTCTACGAGAGTGATTCTCAAGCGCTGAGGGCTGTTGGACTTAGGCATTGTCTCAGCAGGGTGGAGGCATATTATCATGACAGGTGCTTGTTTTTCCCTCCTCCGCTATTAGCATAGTGTCGATTTAGTTCAAGGTCAGCATGTAACGCTCCATCGATTTATTGTCATCAATTAACACAGCATAACGGTTTCACGCGATACGGTTGCTGGTGAGCAACAAGGGTACATAACATAATGGCAGCATTACTGAAAGGTAATACAGAAACACTCTGAGGGATTCACGCACGTCGTCTTGTTCTTCTTGTCCCTAATCTGTGTCTTCGACCTTTGACCTTCACGTGGGTTCCCTGGTTTGACCAAGCACAGGTGTTTCCGCAGCTGTAGCGCTCGGGCTTGAACTGGCCGAACAGAATCTGAATTCTGGCCCCTCCCTACGGATCACAGCCACCTCTGTCTCCATGGCAACAGGCACTCATTCAGCCTAGTGAATTCTGCAGGGGTGTTTCGGGGCCTGCTTTGTGCCTGGGCTGCGAATGGAGGTTCATATATGCTGAGGCCTGTGTGGCGAAAAAAATGAAAGCACAAAACTTGTCATGGTGTCTCGCACCTAATTTGCTAATTAATGTTCAGTTTGTTCTTTGGTTATTTATTCATGGTCATGAAAAATAATGGTGTGAGCTCAGAAATCACTGAAATAAGCTGTATAATTTAATACAGCAGATGAACAGTAATGAAGCTGAATGCAGCAATGGAACAGTTGTAGTACTTAATGCATTTTGAAGGCAGTTGATCAACAATCTGCAAATTGCAGTATTATGTGTTAAATGTACCTGTTAATTCACCTTTAAAGAAAATTGTGATTTTTAAATTTACTTTTTCAGTCTAGTCAGTCAACAGCATTTGTTTAGGGTCCCTTGCTGTTGGTGCTGAGCACATTACATGGATGGAATAGCATTTCATTGATTTTTGAAAAATGTTCTCATAACTGTAATTCCACGTGTCCAGTAAGACTATGAGTTTTCCATCCATCCATTCACTTTACCGCCTTATCCAGTTTAGGGTTTCGGGAAACCTGGAGCCCAAATATGAGTTTTCTTCACCATTAATTCCATAATCACATCTACAAAAATTGTGGGGCTGGGCTGTGGCTGAAAAAGGCTGACTGTGCCCTAACTGTGTCCGTGCCTTAGCAAGTACTGCTCAGATAAAGGCCGAGCTGAACTTTGGGCATACAAATAAAAAGGGCAATATAAACAGTGGCATGATTGTGTAGGATACCTTATGAAAGTGGAGTTTGCGGTGATACTTGCATGTAATGAAACAGATCTGCATTGTTTAGCATATGTCTGCTAAATTTGCAGATATGTTCCAAAACACCTCTTGGTTTTCGAGGGTCTGCGAGTATTGCCCCAGCTCATCGTGCCAGTACTGTTAATTGGTTTTAATAAAGTAACATAAAACCACCGTCACCTAAATCAATTGAGCAGCGCTATCACTGAACTATAGCCCTAACAAAAACAGCAACATGACTGTGCACAATAGCTTTTCGACATGGAGTTTGCCCTGCTTTGGGCACCGTGATTATCAGCTGTGGGAGTGTAGCCAATCACTGGAGAGGCAATCTTTTTCTTATATTTTTGTGATGAGTTTGGGTTTAGAAAAAAAAAATTAAAGACCAAAAACCTATAGTTCAGAGAACAATGTTAAAATCGGTGTGTTTACTTTTGAAGTTGTTACTGTCCTTGTCACCCCCCCCCCCCCATTCCGTGACTGAAATGACGCACTCGGCTCTGACGACAGACGAGCCTGAATTCTGGAAGATGGCTAGAATGTGCACAGAGACAGTGTCCGGGCTTTCAGAAGAAGTGTACCATCTGGAAAATATAACCGAGGCAAAGTGGCATTTCCTCAACAGCTCCATGTCTGGGCTACAGGCTCAGAGGACAGATTGAATGGCAGGCTCATTATTAAGGTGTGCTTGCTATATAGGCGGCCCTTATGACAGGA
Organism: Chitala chitala; assembly: GCA_025773905.1. Lineage (NCBI taxonomy): Eukaryota > Metazoa > Chordata > Actinopteri > Osteoglossiformes > Notopteridae > Chitala > Chitala chitala. Next base: position 7,310 of record JABJVR010008799.1, read on the forward strand.
GGACACTGTTAACAGTCGCCTTCTACGTGAGACGGTTGCAGAGCTGAACCTGGTATCACTTTAATGCACCAGAAATGCGGGCAGTGCTTTACTTGGCAGTAGATGAAGGCTAAATTCTGTGATTCTTTGTTATACACGTCACATCAAAATATTCCTTTCCTCAACAGCCTTTTCCACAGCCTCGACACCACAGAAAGAGTTTGTTGGTGGTGAATTTTACAAAATTTTAACGTTTAATTGGAAAACATACAGTCCCCTTATCTAACCGTCTTAAATTCCTAAGCTGTTGCACGTTGTTCTGCAGCCTGTTTATAATCCAGCAGTGCACTTTGAACATTTAAGACGAAGGTAATTTTAACATTTTGCATTTATTTTGGGTTGTTTTCCCCGTTGGCTCGTGACAAAGACTGCGGCGTGACGCTAACTTTAGGATGCTGTTGTCGGGGGCAGTCTGACCCCCTGCTTGTGTCTTTGGCCGGCCCTCTCCATTTAAGTCCCAAGGTCTCGTGATGCGAGCCCATCCGTGGAACAAGGACTCATCTTTTCCATCCCTCAGCAGAGAAAGGTGTGGTTGCCAGCTGGCCGAGGTGGGGCCTCTAACTTTAGAATCCCGCTTGGCAAACTTAAGTTCCTTTAGGACATGGGGTTGGATGGCGTGCGACCAGATGCCGTGTGTGGGGGAGAGCCGTTTCCGCACGCGTTGCGTGTTACCCAGATTATATGCTCTCCTCAGTCTTTGGTGCGGGCAGGGGGCAGGGGGTGTTTTGGCTCTTTCCAGGGTTTGTTTTTGTTTCCACAGTGGCAGCCCAAGCTATATGCAGCTAAAGGTCAAAGGGGAGACACGGCTGATGTCACGGAGACGGAATGGGATCAACATCCAAGAAGGCTGTGCGCGACTATAATGGTCTTCACAGCATGCAGGAATGACCTATCATGTGACACTGTCCTCCTGTGCCATGTCTGCTTTTGCTGTCTAGCAGAGCTGGGAGTCCCTTTTGGGACATAATACACGTTTGACTGTCTATAGCATCTATAAAACACACAGTGAGTCATAGGGCTCTTCCAGGCACATTCAGATAGCACCCTAATGCTCCAACTCTTCTATCTGTAGCACATATGTGTGTGTGTTCAGTACGATCCTCCTTCTTATTCTCCGAACCCTGCTTTTGTGCTGCGATTGTTATTATTTATGGCTGAAGTAAATGATCTGTCATTTGCATGATGTTTTGTTTATGATATGGCATGGTCAGCTTAGTTTGTAATATGGGACTATTGATTTGTCTTTCCCAGAGGTCATTTTTGTCACTGGGGCAGCTTTATCACTGATTTTTCTACTCCTAGCCTCCCTGATTACATGGCTGCAGTATGGTAGCATGGCACTGCAGTAACCCCTCAACACAAGCCCTCTTTTCCTCTATAATTGTAATTGCGCTGATTGTGTCTGTAATGTTGACAAAGCGTATCTCTGAGAAGGCTATACTGCACATACTGTCCTTACAATCAGCACAGCTTAAACTAGAAAATGCTTTGGCCAAACAGGGAAAATAAATGTTCCCTTTCCATAAATGATGTTAATTTAAGGAAATGTTTAAAATATAACAGTGGTGAAAATGTACAAAGATGAATGGTTAATTCACTTGTTTCTCACCTTGAATCACTTTATTTCTCTTTTCTGCTCTGAATGTGTTTTGTTCATTCAGACTGAATGGATTAAATCGTTTGCGGTGTGAGATTCATTTTTGGGGTCTGTAACGTGTGACTTTAAAAGTGATGGTGTTTAAGTGTGTTCAGCTGATCGCTAAGGTCCTAAAACAAGAGTCATTGATCTCGATTTGGACAGAAGTCAGTTTGTTAATATGTGCAGGCTGACCAGGTGTAGGAAACTGTACAGGCATATGAAGGTGCTGCAAAACAGGTAGAATTCTCGGTGTTTGGCAAGCATGTGTTGACATCTTTGTGTTGCCCACAGGTTGTGGGAACAGCTCTCTGAGCTTCGACATGTACCAGCGTGGCTTCTCTTCTATCACCAACGTGGACTATTCAGCCGTGTGCATCGAGTCCATGAGCAGGAGGCATGCAGACTGCCCAGGGATGCTCTGGCTGAAAATGGACGCCCGTCAGCTGGCGTTCTCCGAGGGCACCTTTGACGTGGTTCTGGAGAAGGGCACGCTGGACGCCATGATGGTGGAGGAAAGGGACCCTTGGAACGTTTCTGCGGAAACAGCCAGCCTGATTGATCAGGTGATGAAGGAGGTGAGAGAGGAGTTGTCCCGTCCTTTCTTTTTGGTTTCTCACAGGGCTTTCGTTGGGTTTAAGACGCAGGTATGATGATGATGATGGTATGTGATGACAGCATTTTGGTATGAAGATGGCGGCATGATGACGCTGTGATTAATGGTATTGTGATGGCATGCTGAAGACAGTATGATGATGATAATGACATATGATGATGATCTGAGGATGACTTGATGATAGTGGTATGATGCATTATGGTGATGCTTTGGTGGTGGTATGAAGACTCACTGGACTTGTACAAGACATATAAATTGAGGTGTCCCTGTATCCTTCACTGTGTAAAAATGACTTGAAAAGTAGCGCACGCTAAGAGCCGCTTGGCTGCACTTCATGTGGATGGATGTCTGACCCCTGCTTTGTTAAGCCACAAATGCTGTGACCTTTCCTGGTTCTCAATGTGGGGAAAATGACAGGCTTTTTAGGGAAGCAAAAAGAGACCTTTCCAGGGGCTTCCCTTTTATGGAAAATAACCCAATATTGGCGTGACTCAGTAAATATGCTGGACATACTCCTATTTCATTAAGGAAAATTTACTGCCAGTGTTTATGGACAGTCAGAATTGTGTAATATCGAAACGCGTCCAACATAAATTAATGAAGAGAATACTGTACCTTGAGTCTTGCTGCTCAACTACTTTCAAAAAGGATGCTGATTATCGATCACCCCCTGGAGGGGCGGCCGGGCCCGGGGCGGGCGGGGGGCGGTGGGCGGGGGGGAGTGGGCGGCGGGGGGCCATAAATAAGGGGTGGGGCA